>JACEEZ010010005.1:0-22500 GCA_016584305.1 Chionoecetes opilio | reverse complement strand
CGAGGTTGTGAAGGGAGTAGTTACCATCGATGTAGGGATTGCCAGCCGTTCCTCTCCCCGTGTCTTGACTTCCTTCCCAGCTCCCTGCAAACCCACGTCTACCCGGCACTGCACGGTATGTCTGCACCAGTCTATTATTGTACAACCAATGTTAGGTAGAGTCATGTGTGTTGATTGTCTGTTTTCGGGGGAAGGTGACTGCTGCTTCGCCACTACTCACTTTATGGTGCCGTGTGGTAACTGCAATACTGCATTCTCGATTTCTCGTGACTAATAGTTATTCATTCATTTCTTGGTGTCTTTAGCTCATCATAGTTGTAGTAGTCGTTGGTGTTATCTATAAGTGGGTACAACAGGAAACCTTGTATAGGAGATGAGTATAATAAAACAAATTCCCGGATTGGATATTACTCCTTAAACGAGGGATGGCAGCATGAGGGGCGCCAGCTTCCACCCGCCGTGTTGTGTGTCAGGTTTGAGAAGGATTAGAAACAGCGTGTTGAATATGCGTTAGGTTTTTTGGAAGAAAATAGTTGTATTCCCCAAAGCTGAGGCTGTCCATTTTTTACTACGACTCAGTAGAGGGCTGAGAGTAGGATGAGATGGGAAAAAAAAAGTATTAACGGGAGCCTGCAAGCGAAAATATTATCCGCTAACTCCCAAGCACTGATGCAATCACCAGTTGTTACTCGCTTTGAAGGTGCTTCGAGTTCCTAGAGACTGATCTTTGGGGAAAGCTAGAACCACACACCACACCAGAGGCGTAGCTAGACATTTGGGGGCCCGGGGGGCTTACATCCTGGAGGGGCCCCCTCTAAAGTTTGCAGGTGTTTGGGGGGGAGGCAACCAGCTGGGGGGTTCGGGAAATTTGGGAAAATGAATATTTTGGTGCATTTGACACTTTCTGAGACTTTCAATGCCTACAAATCCTTTTTAATCTGAATTAACATGCCGCCTATGATGGTACTCAAAAGATACAGATCAAATTAAACACAAACCCCAAGGAGTTTAAGCCAAGTTTGTAGAGGATCACAGGAGTTTTGTTTGATTGCGTGATGCATGTGGGGCCCCCCTCTCTTGGGGGCCCGGGGAGCGATTTCAAACCCCCCCCTCCCCCCCCCCCCCTTAGCTACGCCACTGCACCACCCCACCACACCCCATCTCCTTTCTCAAGGGGGACAGTAACTCCCTGCGTTTTCAGGGAAATATTCGAGCCATGAGCAATGCTCACACCTGCGCGCACCAAGTGACACACAGATACTTTACCACCGCACAGTACCACACGGGCAGTATATCAATGACAGTATGAGTGATCGATTGAAAAGAAAAAATCATACCCAAAAATTTCCTTCCGAAAGATTGCAATGAATGTGTGGCAGTGCATTTATATGAATGGCAATGTTCAACAGGTTACAGCCATTCACAGTGGTCGCAGTCTTCAGTAATGCGAGTAGCTTATACAATGAAAGTTAATGGCAGGTAATACCCAGTCGGAACCTTGGTGAGCACCTTTGCAAAACTATAGCCGTGCAAGAGGGATTCAGTAGAGCAACGAATATCCAGAACTGGTACGCCTGCCTTTGACACGGCTTCCTTTATTTTTATTTATCCTGACCTCATCTACATCCACACAAAACTTACTTATCAAATCAGTCTCACTTATACATGTTTTCATCATTTGTAACATTCGCTTAAGGCAGTGGGTTCTTAACCTGGGGTCCTGTACCCCCCAGGTACGAAACCTTACACCTGGGGGTACGAGACATGCTGACCAATCATTCAATGTCATATTTATAAGGAGGATGGAATTATATATTTATAATTATTGTGTCTGTCAACAATTGTCTTAATCACCTGGAGTCCAACGGTTCATCATTAAGTTATACTACAATAACTTGTAAAAAATATTAGTTACCGTCATATGTCGTTTTCTTGTTTACCGTTGCGTACATCGAGTTCTATACACGTGTGGTACGTGTTCATGCATCTGTTGGCTGCAGGGTTGGCATGGGATATTTTTTCATTACCAAATTAAGCTAAATTTGGTAATGAAAAATCCATCTGGTAATGAATCACATGATTTGGTATTGAACCTTAATTTGTTTCTGACCGGGGTACGAGACACATTTATGAGATCTCAAAGGGCACGAGCACTAAAAAAGGTTAAGAACCACTGGTAAGTCTGGGATAGAGGTACTCTAGGGCAGGGGACTCGAGGACAGGAATGATGAAGGTTTTTACTAAAGTTGTTTTTCATTATCGTGTTAGGGTTTTAAACCTATTTTGGGAGAGAAAAGTATAGAAGTGTATTTTTTTAGTCTTTTTAAGAGTCTTGATTTTAAGATATTTTAATATCTGGATAAATAGATTTTTGATCAGGATTTTAAAAAGAACATCTAAAAGGGAGAGAGAGAGAGAGAGAGAGAGAGAGAGAGAGAGAGAGAGAGAGAGAGAGAGAGAGAGAGAGAGAGAGAGAGAGAGAGAGAGAGAGAGAGAGAGAGAGAGAGAGAGAGAGAGAGAGAGAGAGAGAGAGATTAAGTCATAATTTTTTTTGTCTTGCTTTTAAGTGTCTATTGAGTGATCGCTTCCACCGCTTGTTTCCCTCACCATTGAGTGGTTCAGATTCCCGCCTACAGCGGGTGATAAGTCACCAAACAAGTGCCGACAGAGGGTGCTGTTGCCATTGTAAACACGGGTATCACATACCAATGGCGGGAACACCTCCGTAATGTTAGATTGTTGGCGCGTGAGTCTTCAGCCGATGTACCGTCACGCCTACAAGTCTTCAGCGTGTCATGCGAGGCCAGCACAAGGCGAGAGCCACAGCGGTGGTGGGCGGCGAGGGCAGGGATAACAGGCAGGGGTGTTACAGTACCCTGTGAGAACTACATCATTGACTGCACCAACGTGATAATAACCTCTTGACTTGTCTTACCATCATAATTATCATTAACATTATCATTATCATTGTTATTATTAATAAGCTCATTATTAACTTTATCATTATCACTGTTATCATCATTGTTACCATCATCATCACAACCATCTTACCATGAACCACGTCCAGTACGATCGTCCTCATCATTCATATCTTATATTGCATGAAGTCATCTCGCTTGTATCACGCGAGCGAGGGTATTCACCTTTCTGTCCCCCCTTTTTTCCCCCCCTTCCCCCCTTTTTCCCCTTCCCCCCTCTTCCNCCTTTCACCACCGAACGCCGCTCGACAGCTTGCACTTTCCTCGCACGTCACCGCCCCGCTGCACAGTGAGTTAAGGTGAAGCTAGCCCCCTACCTTCTGCGTGGCTGTCACCGTCACTGGAAGTCGATTATCCTAAACTGTGATAGGGTTATACGAGTATAGTATAGAGTTTAAACAGGGGTATATATATATATACTAGCCGCAAAGCCGCCCTCCGGGCGGACTTTTTGGCTAGCTCCTGCGGAGGGCTATTGGTGGGCCTTCGGCCCACCACCTGTGTTTGGTGGGCCTTCGGCCCACCAAACATGGACTCTCCAGATAACCCCTTCTAACTTTCCTGAAATCATGGATGTAAAATGTATGTATTCCCCCCACCCATTCACTCACCCATTACCCATCACCTCCCACCCATTCACTCACCCATTACCCATCACCTCCCACCCATTCACTCACCCATTACCCATCACCCCCCACCCATTCCACTCACCCATTACCCATCACCCCCACCCATTCACTCACCCTTACCCATCACCCCTCACCCATTCACTCACCCATTACCCATCATCCACATCACCCATTCACCTCACCATTACCATCACCCCCCACCTATTCCCTCACCCATCACCCATCACCCCCCACCCATTCACTCACCCATCACCTCACACCCATTACCCATCACCCCACCCATTCACTCACCCATTACCATCACCCTACATCAGGCTTCCTCAATTCTCGCAATCCACTTTTGTTTTCACAATTCTCGCTAATAGCTGCTGAAAAAGAAAAAGAAAAAAAAAAGTGATCGATCATCTCATAGTGGGGCTTATGACCTTTCCCTGGTCAACCTGATTCCAAAAATGTGCCATATGAGGTGTTGCGCCACGGGGGCGGAACCTATACCACACACACACACACACAGACAGACAGACACACTTTCGCTTTTATTAATATAGAAATAGATTACCCATCACCCCCCACCTATTCCCTCACCCATCACCCATCACCCCCAACCCATCACCCCCCCACCCATTCACTCACCCATCACCCACACCCATTACCCATCACCCCACCCATTCACTCACCCATTACCCATCACCCTACATCAAGGTTTCCTCAATTCTCGAAACCCACTTTTTTTTTTCACAATTATCGCTAATTGGCTGCTAAAAAAAAAAAAAAAAAAAATGATCGGATCATCTCATAATTGGGCTTAAAACCTTCCCCTGGTCAACCCGGCTCCAAAAATGTGCCATATGAGTTGATTGCGCCACGGGGGCGGAACCTATACCAGACACACACACACACACACACACACACACACACACACACACACACACACACACACACACAGACAGACAGACAGACAGACAGACAGACAGAGAGACACACTTTTGCTTATATTATTATAGATTACCCATCACCCCCCACCACCTATTCCCTCACCCATCACCCATCACCCCCAACCCATCACCCCCACCCATTCACTCACCCATCACCCACACACCATTACCCATCACCCCACCCATTCACTCACCCATTACCCATCACCCTACATCAAGGCTTCCTCAATTCTCGCAACCTACTTTTGTTTTCACAATTCCCGCTAATAGGCTGCTAAAAAAAAAAAAAAAAAAAAGTGATCGGATCATCTCATAAGTGGGCTTATGACCTTCCCCTGGTCAACCCGATTCCAAAAATGTGCCATATGAGGTGTTTGCGCCACGGGGGGCGGAACCTATACCCCACACACACACACACAGACAGACAGACAGACACACTTTCGCTCTTATTAATATAGATAGAAGAAGATAGGGGAGAGCACAGCGCCTATAGAACGAATAAAACTCCCCCCCGCCAGCCCTTCGTGGAGGCCTTGATAATAATTGATGTTCCAATCGGGACAATCAATAATGATCAAAGTTTGGGCCGATCATTGTTTTCCCTCATCAACAAAGCGAAAATTTTAAGGAACAAAATCATTTTAAAAGACAATTTTTTTTTTTTATTTTTTTTTACATCACAAGGAACTGGCCAAGGGCACAACAAAGATGGGTAACACAAAGCCCGCTTAGTTGCCAGTCCCTATAAAGAAGACAGTAAGAGAATAAAATAAAAACAGAGGGGTAGGCCAATTTAGTTCGGGAGGTGTCTTGTTACTCTTCTTTTGAAAAGATTTAAGTCATAGGAAAGTGGAAAAATAGAAACAGGAAGAGAGTTCCAGAGTTTACCAGTGAAAGGGATGAAAGGGTAAAGATACTGATTAACTCTTGCATTAGGAAGATGGACAGACTAGGGATGAGAATGAGTAGAAAGTCTTGTGCAGCGAGACCGCGGGAGTGGGGGAGGCATGCAGTTAGCAAGTTCAGAAGAGCAGTGAGCATGAAAATAACGGTAGAAGAGAGCAAGAGAAGCAACATTGCGGCGGTGATTTAAGGATTGAAGACAGTCAGTCAGAGGAGAGGAGTTGATAAGACGAAAAGCTTTTGACTCAACCCTGTTTAGGAGAGCTGTATGAGTGGATCCTCCCCAAACATGTGAGACATACTCCATACATGGGCGGATAAGGCCCCTGTAGAGAGCAAGCAATTGGGAGGGAGAAAAAAGAAAAAAAGAAGAAAAAAAAGGACGCAGACGCCACAGCACACTTAACTTCTTAGAAGCTGTTTTAGCAAGAGATGAGATGTGAGATTTCCAGTTCAGATTTTTAGTAAAGGATAGTCCTAGAATGTTCATTATAGAAGAAGGAGACAGTTGAGTGTCATTGAAGAAGAGGGGATAGTTATCTGGCAGGTTTTGTCGAGTAGATAGGTGAAGAAATTGGGTTTTTGAGGCATTGAACAAAACAAGGTTTGCTTTGCCCCAATCAGAAATTATAGAAAGATCAGAAGTTAGTTGACGCCGAAGGGAGTTGCGTGTCTGCCTGCCGTCACCTGCGTCCCGCCAAACTACCTCAATGAGAAATTATGATCGTCGTGAAATAAAACCCTCGCCAATATCCCCTTCCCTCTCCTCCAATTTGCCTTAATTAGTCTTAATTAAAAATGTGACCTTTTGACATCTCCCAGGGACGGACAACCAAGTTAAGGGATCGAGCCCTAAGTTTAGAGGGTTTTGAAACTTACTGGTGTTTGTTTCTTCGGCCGCTAGGGAGGCAGATCTGACGAAAATGGTTGTTAAATATGGCCCTTAAGTTTACATCAAATGTTCTAAGTCTTAAAGTAATCGTCCAGACCATTTCATCATTCCTGATTTAATGCAATCAAATCATAGCCATTAACGAGTATATCAACAACACGTCGTCACTTTTTGTATCCAGTCAGCCGTTTTTAAATAATCCGCAATCAAAATCTGCAAATTCCCCGAGTTTTCAAAACGCTCTCAAGGTTTGCAGACGCTCAGGCTCAGGCTCGGTGACGTAGCATCAGGGAGGCTCATCTTCCCGCGCTGATCAGAGAGGCACGTAAACACAGAGATAAATATAGTACTTGAAGAATTTTGGTGTGTTTCTGATAGATTTTTTTTGCTATATGCCACATGCATGCATCCTTTATGGGTGCAGCAGACAGCTGTGCCTTGCGAGAAAGTTTGCACACGGAAAGGAGTGGCGTTGTTAGGGTGATACACGCCTATAGTGTGTTGGGGCGAGCAGTTGTGTTGAGAAACGGCGCCCCCCGTAAGACAGTGACTCAATCCAACACTATACCAGACCAGGTGGCCCTGTTAGACAGGACGCCAAGGACTGGCAGCAGCGGTGGACCACCACGACTGTGAGGCTTTGCCTCTTAACAAGACCAAGTAAACCAGTTGTGGAGTGGGCGTGCCCTGTGGTGAGAGACCCTGTGGTGGTGTGGCTGTCACACTTTCTGCCTTCCCGCCCGCATATTTTCCAACTCTATGCTGTAGTTAATGCTAGTATATGGTTTCCGAGTAATGACGTTTGACTGTAGCTCCAAAACTAACCATAGGATTTTCTCGAAAGTACCTTCATTGTGATTCCCACACACACATGGTATAACCTTATTTACCAATCCATGTTTTGGAGAAGTGCCAGGTCCTCCTGCTGAACCTCAGGCTCTGCTAACACCTGTTCATCCACCTCGTACTCGGGCTCAAGCATATAGGATCCCATGACAATCTGAGGTTCGTTTTCCTCATAGTATACGCGACCAGCGTTATTTCTTTCGGTGAGCATCGTTCTCTAGATCTGTCACAGCGACAGATTCACTGTCTGACACCGAAGTACAATCGCTCATCATAACATTTGCCGACAGGTGTCAGACAGAGTGTCTGCGGGCGTCCCTGTTCTGACGTCATCAATAATAGTCGTAGCCCTGTTGGAGGGAAGATTTTTTTTTCGCGCGCTTTTTACAAAAGTCGTGTTTTTACGGAAATAAGGCCTGGAAATCAATTATTTTTGGTGGATTAAGTGTTTTGAATGTACATTCAACATAATTCGGCAAAAAAAATTTGGGTCTGGACGATTACTTTAAGATATTTACCCTCTATTTATAACTTCTTATATTTCACGTCCCATGCTAACAATTTATTCATTATCTTCTTCTAAGGCTCCTTTTATCGATTAAGATTTATTGACCTGCCTTTCTGATTCACCTTCCCTCGACATGACATACTCTCGATTCTATCAAACACCAATAATTCCATCTGCTTGCAGTAAACCATTCCCCGACTTTCCCTCACCACTCCCACTCGACCTGTCATCCTCCGAACCGGTGTGTACCTCGAATCCATTTTCTTCTACTAACCTCCTACTGAGGCAACTCTCAACTAACTTTTTCAAACTCACCCTCACGACAAAACCTTATATGAATGATTCTTCTACCTCCTCACTTCGCCAGACATTCTTACACACTCGCATTATTCTCGCCCTGCTTAACAAAAATGGGTATGATGTGTCGTGATGTATGATGTGCATGAAGCGAGAATGTGTCGCTGGAGTGACTGACAATAACCTGAGAATAATTGTTAAAATTAAAAATAAACATCATATGTAGTATGATAGTCATCCTGAGAGATATTTCGTTGGTGAGAGCGACTTTATGAACAGGGAAACAATGAGTGAGAACATGGGACTGAGAAAATGAAGCAAAAATATAGATGATCGAGGGAGAGGAAGGCACAAGGTTATCCTGAGTCAGTGGCAGACACGCGTCAAGTGGACTCCGAGCTACATGTATATCAAGCCGACAGCGCTGGCAGAGAGGTAATACATAAATAATGAGTTGCGAGATGTACGCTGCAATGCCTTACAGGCTTTGAGTTCTGGAAAATACAAACTGCGATTACTAGTATACATAATTAGTAATGCAATGCTAGCTAGTTTCCTACCTTCAAATACACACACGCACACACACACACACACACAGAGAGAGAGAGAGAGAGAGAGAGAGAGAGAGAGAGAGAGAGAGAGAGAGAGAGAGAGAGAGAGAGAGAGAGAGAGAGAGGAGATAGAATATGTAAAAAATGAAATATCAGGAAGACAAATAGAAACTTGCAGTAATACGAGGAAATACATATTTAATGAGAAGGGTAATACGAGAAAATTATTGAAATATTCGCAAGTCTACACAATCGTCTCGCTGTGTCAATATTGAGGTCTACCCAGACTCAAAATTAGTTTGCCCTTCAGGAAGAAAATTAAGTCTTTAATTTACATAAAAGTAATTCCTTCAGTGTGTAGCAATTTTAGTTTTAGCAATTATTGTGTCTCTTACTTTCAATTTATATTCCAGACTTTCATTTAAGGCCACAGATGTAATATTTGTGGTAAGCAAAGGAAGCTGCAGGATATTAATTCACCGTGTAAAGAAAATGTTCATAAATTGTTAACTAAATATTTCTAAATTTACCATCTGCAGAAAAAAAAGATGGGGGTTCAGAAGCTGATAACATTGAGATTTCTTGCTTTAATTTAACTTTCTTATAATAGAGATTTAAAAGACGTTCAGCACAGTACTGCAGAACAAAAAATAAACTGAATTGCACGCTAAAGTATAGACTTCAAGAGATACAGTTTCAATGATACAGATCCGACAAGATTATAACTTGAGACTGTCAGGGGAATCGCACCGAGACACGAGCAAGACCAAATCAAGGCACAGGTGAAAGAAGATTTAGAATTGAACGAAATTCAGCTAAATCCTTTCAAGACTGAGTAAGATAAGGATTGAGAAGTACGTTGGGATGTTTTAGAGAGAGAGAGAGAGAGAAGAGAGAGAGAGAGAGAGAGAGAGAGAGAGGTTGTAGGTGAGAAAGGAGACACGAGGGGAAAACAGCGGCAAGGACAGGAGGACGAGGCGCTGGATTCATTAAGGAGGATGGAACTGTGGTCGAGATTTGCATAAACACGCCGCGCTGTCGACTATCCCTTCACCTCCCTCCGTACGTGAGAGAAACAGTGATTGGGGGGAGAGAGAGAGAGAGAGAGGAGAGAAGAGAGAGAGAGAGAGAGAGAGAGAGAGAGAGAGAGAGAGAGAGAGAGAGAGAGAGAGAGAGAGAGAGAGAGAGAGAGAGAGAGAGAGAAGAAACATGTAAACAAACAATTAAAACAATAAGTAATTTACTCTCCCTGGAAAAGAAAACGTCTCCAAGGCAATAAACAAAGAAAATGAAAGATGATACACTCAAGTAAATCAGTAGAACAAAAAAAATATTCCGCCCACGAAAAATAAACTAAAGGGAATTGATGGATAAATCAACCCATAGTATCGATGGCCAAATGTATCCGAGACTGAATTAACCAACGGTCCTGCGAGCCACGGCCAGGGAGAGGTGTGAGGGAGCTGTGTTCATTGCGGAGGCTGGCACAAATGAAAGACAAACATCGTACATCGGGCGGGGCTACTGTGGCACATGCGCTGTGATGAGGAGTCCACCGTTTGCGAGTGCTCTACTGTCCACGCCACATTGGTGTTGAATCTCTAAGGGCCCAACAAACAGACGTGCTTGTAGACCACACGTAGGTTAGTCAGTGTTGTTTTTTAAAGTGATTAAGTGACCAATGTGACCACCGAGCAAGAAGGTAGACGGCCGAGGCTGTGAAGGGAGTAGTTACCATCGATGTAGGGATTGCCAGCCGTTCCTCTCCCCGTGTCTTGACTTCCTTCCCAGCTCCCTGCAAACCCACGTCTACCCGGCACTGCACGGTATGTCTGCACCAGTCTATTATTGTACAACCAATGTTAGGTAGAGTCATGTGTGTTGATTGTGTGTTTTCGGGGGAAGGTGACTGCTGCTTCACCGCTACTCACTTTATGGTGCCGTGTGGTAACTGCAATACTGCATTCTCGATTTCTCGTGACTAATGGTTATTCATTCATATCTTGGTGTCTTTAGTTCATCATAGTTGTAGTAGTCGTTGGTGTTATCTATACGTGGGTATAACAGGAAACCTTGTATAGGAGATGAGTATAATAAACAAAATTCCCGGATTGGATATTACTGTTCAGCGAGGCTGGCAGCATGTGGGGCGCCAGCTTCCACCCGCCGTGTGTGTGTCAGGTTTGAGAAGGATCAGAAACAGCGTGTTAAACATGCTTTAGGTTTTTTGGAAGAAAATAGTTGTATTTCCATAAGCTGAGGCTGTTAATTTTTTACTACGACTCAGTAGAGGGCTGAGAGTAGGATGGGCTGGAAAAAAAGTATTAACGGGAGCCTGCAAGCGAAAATATTATCCAGTAAATCCCAAGCACTGATGCAATCACCAGTTGTTACTCGCTTCGAAGGCGCTTCGAATTCCTAGACACCGATCTTTGGGGAAAGGTAGAACCACACACCACACACACACCCCATCTCCTTTCTGAAGGGGGACAGTAACTCCCTGCGTTTTCAGGGAAATATTCGAGCCATGAACGCAATGCTCAAACATGCGCGCGCAAGTGACACACCTATACTGACCACCGCTACAAGTACCACACGGGCAGTTCTCATTGAAAATACATGCGTGATCGATGAAAAAGAAAAAATTCAATACCAAAAATTTTACTTCCGAAAGATTTGCAATGAACGTGTGGCAGTGCATTTATCAGGAATGCAATGTCCAAAACAGGTACAGCATTCACAGTGGTCGAGTCCTTCAGTATGCGAGAAGTTTAGACAAAAGTTAAATGGCATGTAACACCCAGTCGCGAACCTTGGTGAGCACCTTGCAAAAAAAATAGAAGCCGTGCAAGAGGGATTCATTAGAGCAACGATGTATCCAGAACTGGTACGCCTGCCTTTGACACGGTTCCTTTATCTTTTATTTATCCTGACCTCCATCTACATCCACACAAAACTATTTATCAAACAGTCTCACTTATACTATGTTTCATCACTTTGGATCATTCAGCTTAAGGCAGTGGTTCTTAACCCCTGGGGTACCTGTACCCCCAGCGGGTACGAAACCACACCTGGGGGTACGAACACCTACACATGGAGGTACGAGACATGCTGACCAATCAGTCAATGTTCATATTTATACAGGAGGATGGATATTATATATTTATAATTTATTGTGTGTCAACATAATCACCTGGAGACAACGGTCATCATTAAGTTCATACCACAATTACTGTAAAATATATACGTTACCGTCCATATGTCGTTTTCTTGTTTACCGTGCGTACTATCGAGCTCTATAAGTGTGGTAGTGTCATGAGTACTGTTGGCTGCAGGTTGCCATGGGAATTTTTCATTACCAAATTGATGCTAAATTGGTAATGAAAGAATCCATGCTGGTTTAATGAATCACCTGATTAGGTATTGGACTTTTAATTTGTTTCTGGAACCGGGGTACGAGACACATTATGAGATTCTCAAAGGGAACGAGCTACCTAAACAAGGGTTAAGAACCACTGAGAAAGTCTGGTATAGAGGTTACTCCTAGGGCAGGGGCGAATCGAGGACAGGAATGATGAAGGTTTTACTCTAAAGCTGTTTTCATTATGTGTTAGGGTTTTTTTTAAACCCTATTTTGGTGAGAGAAATGTATAGAAGTGTATTTTTTTTGTCTTTTTAAGAGTCTCTCTGATTTTAAGATATTTTAACTATCCGGATAAATAGATTTTGATCAGGATTTTAAGTCATAATTTTGTTTGTCTTGTTTTTAAGTGTCTATGTGAGTGATTCGCTCCACCGCTTGTTCCTTTCACCATTGAGTGTTCAGATTCCGCCGACAGAGGGTATGCCTAAGTCACCAAAACAAGTAGCCGACAGAGGGTGATAAGTCACCAAATTAAGTGCCGGACAGTAGGGTGATAAGTCACCAAAACAGAGTGCGATAGAGGGTGATTAAGTCACCAAACAAAGTGCCGATATGAGGGGTGCTAAGTCACCAAACATAGTTGCCAACAGCGGGTGATAAGTCACCGAACAAGTGCCGATAGAGTGCGCTGTTGCCATGAAACACGAGTATCACCTACCAATGGCTTGGGAACACCTCCGAAAAATGTTAGAGTGTTGGCGACCGTGAGGTCTTCAGACGCTGCTACGTCACCCCTTACAAAGTCTTCAGCGTGTCATGCCGAGGGCCCACCAAAAGGCCGAGAGCCACAGCGGTGGTGGGCGGCGAGGGCAGGGATAAACAGGAAGGGGTTGGTTTACAGTACCCTGGGAGAAACTACATCATTGACTGCACCAAACGTAGGATAATAAACCTCTTGATTTGTCTTACCATCATCATTATCATTAACATTATATATTATCATTGTTATTATTTAAAGTTATTATTAACATTTATCATTATCACTGTATAATCATTGTACCATCATAATCACAACTCCTTACCATGAAACCAGTTCTCGTACGATCGTCCTCACATTCATATTCTTATATTGCATGAAGTCATCTCGCTTGTATCACTTGCGAGTCTCTTTGAAAAATATCATTCCACAATATATGATTTATTGTTTTACTTTTTTTTATTCTTATCTTTCTGTCCTTAATGATTTTTTTTTTCTCTCTCTCTCTCCTCTCTCTCTCTCCTCTCTCTCTTCTCTCTCTCTCTCTCTCTCTCTCCTCTCTCTCTCTCCTCTCTCTATCTCTTCTCGCCTTCTCTCTCTCTCTCTCTCTCTCTTCTCTCTCTCTCTCTCGCTTGTCTGCTCTCTCTCTCTCGGCCTCTCCTGATCGCAATTCTGCTTTTCATGGTTTTAATATTCTCTTAGGCCGTAAGCAAGGGAAGTTAATAACCAAAATCCGACATATTAATCCTATTTTAATCTCCTATACTAATTAAACTGACATCCATTTTTTTCAGTGCTCTCTTCCTCTTCCTCTTTTTCCTCCTAATTCAGTCTTTTTATTCTCCTCTAAGGGGATATATTTTCAGTTTCCTGTCTACGCAGGCTTTGATAAGGAGTCAATTTTTTCCCTGTAGTTTCCTTTTTTTGCGTCTGTCACAACTTCTTCCCGGCTCGCCAGATCAGTTCAGATGTGTTTTGGCCTGCCCTTACTCACGCGGTTTCTTAATTTTACTCTTATTTATCTTTTGAGGGGGGAAAAATATTAAAAATAAATATTTTGCGGGGATTTTTATTCTCCTTCTGTTTAGGATGTTTTTTTTGCTGTGACGTTTTTTAATTCCATTTTTTTTCTATCGTTCGTTTTTGGTGATCACTCTCGTGCTCTATCTTTCCTTCCTCAATAAGCCAAATGCAGCCGCAATAAAACTAAAAAGTATTAGGGTAAGAAATATGGTATTATATGCCCGATAGTAGGTAAAAGCAATAATATTGAAAGTGGTAAGTAATTTGAACTTTAATTACAGTTTTAGACTTTAGAAGAATGTGCTCTTCTCTTCTTCATAATTTGACGTTTATGCACGAGTACTATATTGATTAGAATTTTTTCACAGGGGGCATGAAGACTTTTATGATATGTACAACGCTGGATGTGGGGCTGATTTTTTTCTCTTTTGTCAGTGCGTAGGTGAGGTCGGGTGTCAGGAGATTGCGGTGTTGTAGAGGCTTGTGGCGGTGGAGGGGGGAGGGTGGGGGGACGTGAACCTTGAGGAGACGCAATGGCTGGGTGGAACAGAAGGTTTAGTCGAATCCGAGTAATTTTCTTCCTGTGTAGTGCCAAGAATGATCTTGACCTTCTGATGGAGACCCTCTTGAATGGTGGTGAGGAATGAGGACAGGCGCGGAGCCGTGCGTCAATTTGGGGAGAATGAGGAAGCGTAGGAAACTGTTTTTTTTAACCTTGATATCAGAGTAAGATGAACCAGTTACTTAAGTCGCCTGGAAGAGATGAGAGGATGTAGGTGAAGGACTCTCACAGTGCTGACGTGAGGCTTCAAGTGAAAAGGTCTGTTTGCCTCATCCTTCTACACTCGTGTGAATGACTACAGCCGGTTGCTCTCCTACACCAGTACTTGCATGGCGTCAAAACCCAAAACATGTATTCACATTTCAATGCCCCTGTTTCCTTCCTCCCCCTATACTTGACTGCCAGGCTCCACGTTTCCCATCTCCTCTCTTGCCTCCCGCTGATCACACTCTCCCCTTAAGAAATCCTCTCAACCATGTCATAAGCCTCACATAAAGCATTCATCCTTTCTTTACGTGAAATGGACAGCCTCCTGAGGCCGATACACCGGCACTGCGTTTCAGACGTTCTTCTATTTCCATAGTTGCATAACATCAGACCTAGCCACCGGTATGTGGGTGTTCTGAGGGCAATACAAGCTGATCCGTAATGTATGCAGTAAATACGTGGATGATCTGTTGGCGGTGATGTGAACTCGAATCACTATTTAATGCCACCTTGGAGGAAACAAGCAGTTTCCATTGTGCATCAATGCCTAAAAAAAATGTCCTCTGTAGGGATAAAGTTTTCCTGCTGCAAAATCGGAGGAAATCTTTAAAGAATTCTGACGTTATTTAGATCTTGTGGCATCAATTAACTTATGAACGGACCTTGTTAGTATGAAGCCAGTACACAGACAACGTATTCAGGATAATTTCAGAACGAGTGCCCAACAGGAAGCTTATTCCTTACTGAATGTCTTACTTGTTTTTACATTTACTTCAGTCACACTTTTTTTCATATTTACAAAGTTTAGGGCTGATGATGATTTTTTTTTTACTTATTCTTAAAACACCACTATAAGGGCAAATGGAAATGGTTATGTGGTCTCTCATTGTCATTTTATTATCCTATCCTCATAAACAAACTTCTACCGAATAACAATAAAGTCGCAAGTGACAGCGTTTCTTTTGCAATTTACAAACGTCTGGTGGGCGTTAAACTTACATTATCTACATCAATGATTCAAGAAAGTTAGAAGGGGGCATCTGGCAGAGTCTGTCATTTTGTGTCTTCATCTGTGTCATATTATGGCTCTAATGAACAAATGAAAAAAAAATATCCAAAGGCGAGTGGCCGACGTTGGGTAACGGTTGCTAAGATCTCAAGCTAGTATTTATTCATCCCGTCAGTATGCTGTCTGTCGTCGCCAGAAAAAAAAAACTGTTAGCGAAATTTGAAACCGAAATACTTGCAGATACAAAGCATAAACAACCGCTTAACAGGGAGCTTATACGTCCCCATGATTTAAAACTACCACCTGGTATCATCTCCACAGTGGCACTAGACAAATTCATTAGTGATGCTATATTTCGTAATATATGGCGGTGGCGACTTAGTGCAGGTGTGGGCGAACCTAAACGTTACTCTACGGTCACATGCTAATGCAACACATGCCCACACACGGATTTTTTTTTTACTGTCTTCTTTCTCTCTCTCTCCTCTCTCTCATCCGCCCTCTCTCTCTCTCTCTCTCTCTCTCTCTCTCTCTCTTCTCTTCTCTCCTCTCTCTCTCTCTCTCTCTCTCTCTCTACTCTCTCCTCTCTCTCTCTCTTCTTCTCTCTATATCTATCTCTCTCTCTCTCTCTCCCTCTCTCTACTCCTCTCTCTCCTCACTCTCTCTCGCTTAGCTATCTTTGTACTATAGCACAAATACCTGTCTGTATACACTGGCTCGGAGGTTAGGACTGGGGAGTGTGCTTTTCGGGTTTAGGTTTGTGTTCAGTTTATGTTAGGTTTTGTAAGGTTTTGTTAGGTTTATGTTAGGTTTATGTAGGTTTTGTTAGGTTTTGTTAGGTTTATGTTAGGTTTAATTTAGGTTTTGTTAGGCTTAATTAGGTTGTGATAGTAAATTTACGTCCGTAAGAATCGGCAAGTACTATCAAAGATTCAAAATCTTGGCGCCCACGCCACACACTCCAATGGATATACTCACTTTTTCCAGTAGCTTCGGGGAAAATGACCCATTACCTATGGGTTTGTTGACAAGTGTTTCGGTACATCCCCGCACATGTGGCGAGAAAAATAAATATACATAAAAGGAATATTAAGTCCGTGAGAAGGGAAGTGCCCAGATTATGCAACAGTAATTACCCATAAAGTGATTTTGCCGAAAAAAAACAAATATCCGGGATGTGTAAAAATTCCACAATCAATTTTTTTTTTTAATAGCCATAAAAAAAACGGTGCGGGATCTGCAGAAACCGAAAGGTAGCTTTCCATCCATTCCTTAATTCTTGTTTATCCTTATTTCATCTCTACATTCGAAAATTTTAGAGCAAGACATTATAAAGTAGTTGTTATATACGTTACAATATGTAAAAACAGAAGTAATAAAGATAATCGTCTCAGATATTTGAGCAAAAAGTTTGTTCACTACAAATGTAACTGTTAGACAAGAGCAACCAAAGTGATCCTTGCTACACCCTCTATCATGTGAGTGGACACTAAAGAAGGCTTAGAACGCGGGTGATTCACGCGAGGAGGGTGCGTGCCCGCCCAAGGTCGCGGTAAGGAATGTGAACCGAGCAAGCCTTGTATTTACACCTCGAGGATCCACTGTCAACATTTATTCCTTGCTATCCCGTAGAAAGTTTTGTGAGCCGAGCATCCGAGCCAAACTAGCTAGCGTTACGTGTCTGGCAGGCGGGGGAATGGAGTCCATGACTATGTTGGCTGGCATCTGGTGCAGGCGGTAGCCTCGCTCCACGAGGGGGTCGTTGCGGCGCCGGCTGCTACTCCAGCTCGGTAACACTTCGGCCCCACAGTTACCAAAGAAGGAACTCAGAAGTTCGCCCATTCTGGCGTGAGCCGCCTGGAAACGCGTCCCACCCGGCGGGGGACTTCTTGCTGACGGAAGCACCCAAGCCGCCACAGCTGCAGGCAGAAGCCAAATCAGGCACGCTCCAGCCCCGTAATCGCCGATGCGGCTAACTAACAGTGTTTGCGGTCCAGTAGGCAATGCTGACAGTTTTGCTCACGATGGACTCTCGTGCCTCGTATTACGCTCCAGCTAGGGGACGCCTCGCACGCCACGCAAAACACCTGCAGATGCAACAGCTACTCACAAAAATACAAGCAGCTTCTGACGCGTTTATATTCCACAAAATGAATCAGCGAACCGCCGATAACAAAACTTGTTATGGGTTTGAGTAGAATAAGTAGTCGGGTGGAGGTCGTCGCGTACCGGTAGTGCGCTTTATTATATTCGAGAGAAGCCACGAGGGGTAGAGTGGTGCCGCCACCTGCACCAGTTGACAGGGGCTATCACTCGCATGAGACCAGACGAGCCACACTTGCCTGTTGACCGCACTGGCCCAATGCCTACAAGATTATATGAATCGTAATCTGCCTTCGCGGGAAAGGTCGGCAAGTGAGGACCACCGCCCACCTGACTCTTGATGCGTTGAGGAAAGATTGCGTACACGGTGGCCGGCAGCCTGGACCTCTTCCATGCAGTAACAGGCCGCAGTCTAGCGACAACACGGCGCGTCGGAAACGGGAGTTAGAACCCACCGCCTCTTGTGAGCCACGCATGGGCACAGTGGTAGGTGCACCAGGATCACGGCGGTGTCCTTCAGACCGTTGATGGTCCGCCACGCCAGAGCCGCACCGGGACAGAAGGATTGAGGGCAAAAGCGTTCCCACCGAAGCAGCTGCGCGTTTCCCCTGCTCAAACTGATCCAGCGTGACGCACACCACCAGTGTGCGCGCCGAATGAGGATGGCGCACAGCAACACCCACAAGGTCGTGCCACTCCCACAGCGGCAACACGGACACACCCGCTTAGGAAGGTGTTGGCTTCGTGATTCCGTCCATGCCAGGGGAGGCCACGGCGTCCTGCTGGTGCGGCGGATCTTGTGCAGTCCGCGGCTTCATCATGAGATGGGTAGGTAGTGCAAGAGTTGTGGCCGGCACGGGGGAATTGGCTCACGTGACAGCTGTTAACGTGGGGAGTCTACCGCAATGACAGCAAACATTTCATGGGCCTCCCGACCTCGCCCTCCAGCTGACCGTGGAGTTTCAGGGTCATGCACGCAGACGCTTTTTGTCGGGAAAACAACGAAGTAGGGGGACCGTGAAGGTCGTCTTAAGCTTTTAGACCCAAACACTGGTGGTCCAGTTCTTTACATGATTGTCCTCCAGCCATTCCGAACCTATCACCAATGTCAACACGAGTATACTCACTTTGAGGCTATTGGCAATATTAAGGATCGTGTTTTTC
This sequence comes from Chionoecetes opilio, assembly GCA_016584305.1. Classification (NCBI taxonomy): domain Eukaryota; kingdom Metazoa; phylum Arthropoda; class Malacostraca; order Decapoda; family Majidae; genus Chionoecetes; species Chionoecetes opilio. The sequence continues at coordinate 3,772 of JACEEZ010010005.1, read as the reverse complement.
GTAAAAAAAAAAAGAAGAGACTTGGGAGTTAGTGGGCGGTTGGTTCAAGACGAGGATTGGTGGTGACGCGCTGTCGAGGTGTGCAGACTTGGAGTTGATGAATAATTAGAACTTTGGGGTGGTAGAGGCGCAATCCCTTCATATATCCATTAAAAATGAACCGTACGGTGTGTGTAACAGATTCTTTTTTTTTTCTCAATCCGTACGCCTGATCAACTACACTACGGGGTGTGGCGAGACATTCTGATCTTAGCGGCTAGGTTATACACACACCACCACACACACAAATACACACACACACACACATACACACACACACACAATACACACACACACACATACACACACACACACCACATACACAACACCCACACACACATGCATACTACATGACAGTACAACCACATACTCGGCGTGCTATAGCTTGGTGGATATCGTGGATACATCTCACTAGAGCTGCGGAGGTTTTCAGTTCTATTTCACTGTTTGTCAAACAAGTGTAAGGACGTGCTGCTGGTCTTCAGATGTAACAGGTAGGTCGGAGAGGATTCAAATACGTACAAATTTCCTGCCAAGCCTTGAAAAAAATAGCTTCTGTATAAACCAAAGCGGCGTTTGGTGATGGACAACTATCCCGTTCATTATTTTCTTGTGTCGTTATGTTTTATTGTTGTGTTGTCAGACACTAGAAACAAAAGAACATACGAAGCTGCAAAAGGCTGGTATAGAGACCTCCAACGTGGTAGTTCCTGTTTATCATATACACCTACCGACATCCACTTTTCATCCCCTCACATATATTTAGGTATCGTCTTTTAACTCCTATTCGTCTCGTCTTAATACCGATAAAGGATTCTATTCCAGGTGACAAGGTGTTATGTTCACTCCTATTGCCATGTAAGTTAGTATGAAATAGAAGATAGTACGAGGATTAATGATGAACCATGGAGCTTTGTAGGTGTAACAGGTAGGCTAGAAACTACGTAGGATATTTCATTCGCTATATAGCTTTATTCTTCTATAAAGCTGATGATATGCGTATCTGAATTCCAGACACAATTTATATACATTACCGAATACAATACAGGCTGAATCTAAGATACAAAATGAAAACAGACTTAAAATTTTAAATCTGCGGTCTTATTGCATCTAAACAAGTATAATTATCCATTGAAAGATCTTTGAGATCCATAATGGCCTAAGTTACATAAGGATTAAAGATAATATACTACACCATATGTGGCTTAATTTTTCACTTCTGAAAACATTAAGCACTAAAACCAATTTTTGCATTACACTATGTTTTCAGATATTTCTTAGTCTATCTATAAAACAGAACAAGGTTCCTTATACAGCCTGACCAGCTTCTAACATTACAGTAAGCAAAATCTCACTTGTACTGCAGAATACCAGGTAATCAATGCAACTATCGAAAGCATTGTTGTATGCAATGTATAAATTCTTCTATAGCAGCATGACTACGGACATCCACATAGGTGGCGAGTGTTTATGGTGTACAGTTAAGCTTTAACCAATGCCATCTTGGCATCAGCTCGACCAACAATATTAATTACGTATCAATGTATGAAAACTGTGTATATATCTGCTAAATCGGCTATAAGGATTGTAAGTATCAGGAACTACCACGTTTAAGTCTCCCGGGCCTCTATGTAGCGTCTAATGTTCTTATAATCAAGGGTGGTCACGCAGATCACTGCTTATCCCCCCCAGTGTCAGTTATCCTTCCTGGACTGTCTGCCGCCAATCACCTGTACACCAAAGTTCAGGTTGGCTCAGCAGGCTACAGGGTTGAATATTGTCGCACAGTGTGGTATATTTGCATTCTCTGGTGGTGGTTGTGACTTGTAATAACAGAAGATAGGAGGCAGTAAAAGCACGTACATATTCCATTATGTGTGTGTGGTGTGTAGGGGGGGTGGGTGTGGTGGGTGTGTTGTGGGTGTGTGTGTGGTGTGTGTGGGTGTGTGTGTGTGGGTGTGTGGTGTCATATGGGGGGGGGGTGTGTGGGTGGTTGTGTGTCGTGGGTGTGGGGGGTGGGATGTTTGAATGTTTACTGATCGCAATGCATAAGGTAAATGGCAAAGGATATATACAAATATTATAACTCTTGCTGAGCAAAAAGGACTTGATGTCTGTCTACTATAACACACAAACACATCACACACACACACACACACACAGACACAACACACACCACACACACACAACACAACACAAGCACCGTAGCAGCCTGCTGCGCCCCCTACACACGGAGAGCTGTATCATGCCTGAGTGCCCTTTCTAACCCCGCACTACTCCGTCAGGATGGACAAAGCCAGTACTCGTGCCGCACGCCAGACCACGAACACTCTCCTCTCCTTTTTCAAAGCATCTTCTCTGAACGGGCTCAAGCTAGCCCGTGGTCCTCCATGCTGGCGGCCCGATAAAAAAATAAAACACACACACACAACACCACCCACAACCCACACACACACACACACACAGACACACACACAGACAACAAAACACACACACAACACGACACACACAAACACACACAGACACACACACACACACACACAAGACACACACCAACACACACACACACACACACCCAACCACACACACACACACACACCCCACACACACACACACACACACACCAGACACACACCACCACACACCACACACACACACAACCCACACACACACACACCCACATACACACACACACACCACAACACACACACAAAAAACACACACACACACACCACACACACACACACACACACACACACACACAACACACCACACACACACACACACACCACACACACAACAACACACACAACACACACACACACACACACACTCTTTACATTAGTAATTCTTGCATGACTATGTCCTGAGTGTTTATTAAATCAACGAATTATACACTTCACTGACGAGACTTTCTATCTATCAGCACCCAAACCTGGGATAAATTTGTAACATCAATACCACCTTTTATATGTATGATAATGTTTCACTGATCAATGTATATATACACTTTGGAGCAGTTTACCAAAGCGTGTGTATCATAGGTATGACAGAGAAGTATCATAGTGCGCCCTGAATATCATAAATCAAGGTCTCGCTAGATGCATTATTTCACGACTCCCTTTCCTCCAAGTGCTGTCCGGAAAGCTAAAACACAATGATTCAATAGTAATATTGCAGTAATATAATTAGTAGTATAAAAGGTTGTATGCAAAATATAGCAAGTAATGTTGTATATATTAACTTTTTGGGAGCATATGTGATACTCCGCGTACAAATAAACTCTGTGTTCGTCAAATCTAGGTCGGGGTTACTTATGTCTTCTGACGTTAATGACACCAACACCAGTCTTTCTCTCGCCACTCTATTCATAGGCAGGGTTACATGGGACAGCAGTTGTTACAGGCTATCTTCGGCCGTGAGTGTAGATGTGTCATTAATACTCCTCGTTTCTCCTTTATGTCTCCTTCTTCCGTAACGATGACTTATACTGCAATTCTCGCAAGTTAATTCTCTTCCGAAGTGCAATATATTAATGCTAATTCGATACATCTATTTAGTGCTATTTGTCTTTGTAATAATGTGTATAATTTGTCATTAAACGAATCATAACATAACTCTCCTCTCTATCCTTCTCTCTCTCGCCGATAGAAGAGGAGAGAGAGAGAGACGGGAGAAGAGAGTAGATAGAGTAGAGAGAGAAGGCGCATGACTGGTATAGGAGAGAGAGAGA
>JACEEZ010010004.1:130000-133413 GCA_016584305.1 Chionoecetes opilio | reverse complement strand
AAAAAGGGAGGGAGAGAAAAGGGGAGAGAGGAGAGGAGAGAGAGAAAAGAAAAGAAAAGGGGAAGAAGAGAGAGAAGAGGGAGGGGGGGGAGGGGGGAAGAGAGAGAGAGAAAAGAGAGAGGAAAAAGAGAGAGAGGGAGAGAGGGAGAGAGAGAAGAGAGAAGAGAGGGGAGAAGAGAGAGAGAAGAGAGAGGGGAAGAGAGAGAGAGGGGGGAGAGGAGGAGAAGGAGAAGGGAGAGAGAGAGAGGAGAAGAAAGGAGAGAGGAGAGAGAGAGAGAAGGGGGGGGGAAGAGGAGAGAGAGAAGAGAGAGGGAGAGAGAGAGGGGGAGAGAAAGAAGAAAGAGAGAGAAGGAGAAGGAGAGGGGAGAGAGAGAGAGAAGAGAGAGAGAGAAGAGGAGGGAGGGGAGAAGAGAGAGAGAGAGAGAGAAGGAGAGAGAGGAGGAGAGAAGAGGAGAGAGAGAGAGAGAGAGAGAGAGAGGAAGAGAGGGAGGGGAGAGAGAGAGAGAGGGAGAAGAGAGAGAGGAGAGAGAGGGTTAAGTGCTCCGGGGTGTTTTCATTAATGTGTCGGGGGCGTTGGGGCGGCAAACCCCAACACTTAGTAGTCCCGCAGCGAGCTGTGTCACACTCTGCTATAAATTATCTTTTTTCCCCCCCCCCCCAACCCAAAGAATAAAGAAAAAAAAAAACTTACTAGGGTTCTTAAAAGGGCGACATTCATTTCCAAATTCTGTTGTTATAAAAAATTAAAGCTGTCACTTTAAGGATGAAAAAAAAACTTTTAAAAGCCTTCAGTAAATCCTGCTTTTAATAAAAACATAAAAAAACATAAAAAAATAAGGAAGCTACAAGAGGCCGCGGAGGCCTAAAAGTGGTGTTTCCTGTCCCCTACACTAACCTAATCCACCTTTCATCCCACCCCAAAATAACCCTATCCACCCCCTTTTTAAAAAAGCTCCCAAATGATCTGCACAAACTCCCTGTCTACGAGCCCCATTCCACTCTTTCCCACCCTTTTTGTGAACCATTTTTCCCTTTTTTTTTTTCTAAATCTAACCTTTTTTTTCCACTTGAATCCTTCTTTTTGTTCTACCCTATTAAAAAACCCGTAAGAACTTTTCCTACCTCTCCTTTATTAAATCCCTTTATCCACTTAAAAACTTCTATCAGATCGCCCCTTACTCTGCGTCTCTCGAGTGAGTGTAATTTTAATAACTTCAATCTCCTCTCATAACTAAAGTTACGCATCCCTTGTATCATTTTGGTCATCCTTCTCTGCACTTTTTCTAACAACACTATATCCATCCTGTAATATGGAGACCAAAACTGAACTGCATAGTCTAGGTGAGGCCTGACTAGAGCCAGATAAGGCTTTAGAATAACTTCCGCACTTCTACTTTTAACACTTACTCACTTTACTCAACAGGATGGCACAAGAAATTTGACCTACCTCACTTATGGTTGCAGATAAGTGATGGTGATTGCTGACATGGCACATGTTGGGTGTTCATATTATAATTCTGCTTGAAAAGTGCGTTGAGTGGATAAAACTGGTGTTTGTCTGCCTCTTGCTTAGATTACAATATTTTCTTTTAATATCAGCTCAGAAAAGTGGATGTTTTGTTAATAATTCAATCAATTTTGCCCCGTCAAAGGGTAATTAATGAAAACACGCTTCCTTGGTACACAACAAAGAGTTTCGTTCTTAATCTAATGAAGCGATGTAAAGTAAGACAGGCAAGAGTGTAATATTTGTGCTGCTTCACAACACGACAGTGAATAGAACAAAGCTTTCCTATGATACTAAATCTGAGGATGAGAAGCACGAGGGGAAGGAAGGCGAGAAAACTCAGATAAAAAGACATGACATGAGTAAAACGAGGCAAAAAAACTCAAATAAAAGACATGACAGAAGTAAAACGCGACGAGAAAACCCAGATAACAGACATGACAGGAGTAAAACGGGGCGAGAAAACTCAGATAAAAGACATGACAGGAGTAAAACGAGTCAAGAAAACTCAGATAAAAAATGACAGGAGTAAATGACTTCCCACATAATTCCCCATGAGACATAGTTAATGCCAATACTCACGTGCCTCGGTGACTCCCGCCGCGCCCACGCTGCTTAGGTCCTGAAAAGAAAGAATAGAAAGTGTGGATTAATGACACACTTTGGGTGGAGGTAAGCAGTGCGAGACTCCAAGGACAACAGGGACGGGACTTGTAAGATGCACAACATAATGAGAGAGAGAGAGAGAGAGAGAGAGAGAGAGAGAGAGAGAGAGAGAGAGAGAGAGAGAGAGAGAGAGAGAGAGAGAGAGAGAGAGAGAGAGAGAGAGAGAGAGAGAGTTAAGTGCTCCGGGGTGATGTCATTAATGTGTCGAGGCGTTAGGGCGGCGAGGCTCAACACTTAGTAGTCCCGCAGCGAGCCGTGTCACACTCTGCTATTAATTAATACTCTTATTTGCCCAACAAAGAATAAAGAGAAAAAACAACTACTATGGTCTATAAAACTGCCACGATTCATTATCCTAAATTCATGTTGTTATAAAATTAAGCTGTCACGTTAAGGAATGAAAAAAAACGGTTAAAGCCTCTCAGTAAATGCCGTGCGTTATGTTATGTAAAGTGTGTTGCTGCACGAAGAGTGAAAAAAAGTCCATTCCAGGGATATTTTTTTACATCAGAAAGGACTGGCCAAGGGCAAAAAAAAGGCAACAAAAAGCCCGGTCAAAAAAGTCCAGTGATAAAATTTGGCAGGAAAAAACATGATAAACCTCGTTCTCTTAGCATAGTTTGGAAATATCGAAAGTGCTGTAAAATACGTACGTAGTGATTTAGAGCTGTAACCCTTATAATACTTAACTTTTTTACCCGGCATTGATTAAAATACAAATTGAATGTTTATGGTTGGTAAGCGTGGAAGGCGTTGTCATATATGCACGTCAGGCTACTTAATGTGCGCTGGACAAAGTTTAATATAATATTTACGAAAGGCTTGTATGGTTGGTTGGTAGTGGATGGTAGATGGTGGTAGTACTGTTGAGGTAGTAGTGGTGGTGATGGTGGTGGTAGTACTCGCTGACAGCCTGTACAGCTTCCACTCTGACGCTAACCACTCTGTGTGTCTCTGTGTATGTGTGTGTGTGTGTGTGTGTGTGTGTGTGTGTGTGTGTGTGTGTGTGTGTGTGTGTGTGTGTGTGTGTGTCACACACTGCTTGATCACACGCTGGACACGCAATCACTATATGTTACTCTCCCAGAAAGAACTTAGGCTCATAGAGACCAGCCCGTCAGGGTGGCAAGGTTGGTAGAGACGTGAGCCCGCAATGTGCAGCGTCCCTGTGCATTCGGTCAGCGGTTCGAGTCTGCCTAGTTCGTGATGACGTGGCGGCGCTTTGTATAGTCAATAACCT
>JACEEZ010010004.1:82500-125000 GCA_016584305.1 Chionoecetes opilio | reverse complement strand
AAAGGGTTAATAAAAAGAAGTAAAATAAAATAAAAGAAGTAAATAAAAGAAGTAAATAAAATAATAACATGAATAAGCATAAAATTTATTATTTACAAACTTTATTTTTATATATAAAAACCAACCATCCAAGTTATAACCAACGATAGGTATATTATATATAATATGTGTTTATATATAAAGATATACAATATCGTAATTAATATATATTTATGTGTATGTATGTGTGTGTGTGTGTGTGTGCGCGCATGAGGGAGGGAGCATGCGGTGAGCACACCACACCACACCACACCAAAGCACCACACCACAGGTGATACTGTGTGAGCACAGGCATATAGATTAAGATTGACAGATAGATGGATATATATATAGTTAGATAGATTGATGGATAGAGAGATGGACTATTTGATTTAAAAACAAATGTATTAACTGAAAATATTTCAATCAAGTTTGCACAAAGTAAATTATTGAATTACATGAAAAAATATTTTAAGAGTACGTTGAATTTCATGACAAGATTTCATGACAAGATTAGAACTTGTCATGTGCAGAAATCAAGAAGAAAATGAGGAAGAGATCTTGTCAGTGTGACGAGCTTTCTTGTCAAACTATAATGACGAAGGCCGAGCTTGTCACAGTGACAAGATTTCGGCAATTCTGTGTTTACAGTGTAGTATTAAATTGAAAAAAACCTCATATTGCACTTAATATGTCAAGATTTCCATTCCCAAAATCCTTATTCTTGTTCATTCGTGCTCACCCTGCACCCTCACCTCGAACCTCCCTACTGTCCTACAAGCACCTACCGCCTTGCACCAAGAACATAAGAACATAAGAAAATAAGGAAGCTACAAGAGGCCGTGAGACCTATACGTGGTAGTTCCTGTTACTTAACACTACCTACATCCACCTTTCATCCCCATCCATAAGGCTGTCTAGCTTCCTTTTAAAACTCCCTATTGACTTCACACTAACTACTCTACTAACACTCTTATTCACACATTGATCCTGCCCTCCCTTCCCTCACCCCTCCCTGCCCGGCCTGCCCCCCTCACCCTCTCTTGGCAGGCCATACACAGGCTGGACAGGACAGTCACTTGTGGGTCGTCAGCCTCGGAGGCAAGACTAACGTACAGGGGCTGCACCTCCTCCACCATGCCACCCGCTCCTTCCCTCAACAGTACGCAGGTTGTTCCTCGTTATAACAGAAGATCCTCCTTCCTTCGCTCCTTCAGTCCCCTGGTAGCTGTGGGTGACAAGAGCCGCGTAGTCCGCCCCGCCCCGCTGCCTTCTACCACCATCACCAACATTATTACCACTAACACTACCATTACTTATATTTTCCATCACCAGCACAGCACTATCATTACCACTATTGCCAACACCATCACTACTACTACAACTACCACCTCCACCATCACCATTTCAACCACCACCACAACCATCAAAATTACCACTACCACCATCACTCCACCACCTCCACCTCCCCCACCGCACCCAGTAACAACGATAAGAAGGTAATGTTTAACTTACAAAGCCTGTATCCTTGTCTTCCTAATCGTACCCAATCTCAACGACAAAGAAACAAAGATAAGTGTAAAAAGTTGCGACTGTTTATTTTCCGGACCCCTGACTTTTCATTAACAGCAATAAAACACCTTTGGAGTTCACCGTCAGTTTAATGGTTTTAATTACCCCGACGATGAGCTCGTTAATCTCGGCGGAGTGGGTCGGGGCAAATTTCACAAGTTGAAAGCTTTATTTTTTCTCGGTAATTGGATTTGAACAACTCTCGATAGTCATTGATCTGTAATACATTTTCCGCGGCATTAGTTTACCCTCTCCTATGCCCCTGATTCTCCCCTTCGTAATCTCCTCTACTTTCTATTTTCTCTGCCCGTTAAAAGTGGCTCAGTAGTAACGACTTGTCATTGCATTCGAATCCTACTCGCTGTTTCATTCTGGCGTTGTTGGCAATTTATATCGTGAATTCTCTCTCTCTCTCTCTCTCTCTCTCTCTCTCTCTCTCTCTCTCTCTCTCTCTCTCTCTCTCTCTCTCTCTCTCTCTCTCTCTCTCTCTCTCTCTCTCTCACCTTAAACATAAATACACTAGTTGGCATCGCTGGACACACGTGGAAAAATGGAACTCGTGTGAGGTGTGTTGCAGCAGCGGCGTGTTTTGTGCTGAGTGATGGAGTGAACGCCGTTGTGTGGTTGTCCGCCAAAACAACAACAACAACAAACATGTGTATCCCGCAGTGGTCATGAAGGCATAATGGGCATCGAGAGAGAGAGAGAGAGAGAGATTTTTGTTGGAATTAATTTATTACGCCCACAGGCGTCAGGCTGACATATACAAAAAAGACACAATAAATACAAAGAAGCACATGCAAACAGATAGAAACATGGGTTATCAATGACTCCCGGCGGCGGGGTCATAGGAGAGAGAGAGAGAGAGAGTCTTTCCTCATTTGTTACTAATGACACACACACACACACACACACACTTACTAATATTCTTGCTGCTCGCACATAAATAGGTAGAATGGAGGCAGTGCAAACTTTACTCAACAGGAGGGCAAACGAAATTTGACCTACCTCACTTATGGTTGCAGATAAGTGATGGTGATTGCTGACTGATGGTAGAGGCACTAGAAGGATGGTGAAGGGGGGGGGGACGGTAGGGGTGGATGAAGTGGTGCACATGTTGGGTGTTCATATTATAATTCTGCTTGAAAAGTGCGTTGAGTGGATAAAACTGGTGTTTGTCTGCCTCTTGCTTAGATTACAATATTTTCTTTTAATATCAGCTCAGAAAAGTGGATGTTTTGTTAATACTTCACTCAATTTTGCCCCGTCAAAGGGTAATTAATGAAGACACCGCCACACACGTGCAATGCCGACATGAGACTGACACGTGCGGCACGGACACCAGCTCCAAACATGAACCGTACTGCAACTTTCAAACTATATTAATTCTGATCAGATTTTTACAAGATATTGCATAGAAAGAATATATGTAATGATATTTCATATGGTATAATTTGCTAGTAACTGATAGTGTATCATTATGCTGCAAGAATCATGGGGATTGTACTATCACTGCCAGCCGTATGATCCCAGGGCGGCAGTGAGTGAGTGGGGAATGGACCGAAGCTCCGAAGCTCCGCGTCCCCAAGACTCGAGCTGCCAGTGTACTATGTCATGTACACCACATAAATAGTTGTACATATGTGTATGTGTACACATTCATATGCAAACACACACACAAACATACACAGCATATGAATGTTAATAAAGTTTTCATTCTGTGATGTTAATACAACACAACTTCGCCGCACCTGCCGCCACCGCTGACACTGGAGTCTCGTGACGAGGTAATGCTTCATGCTTATTCTACTATTTGAACTGCTCTATTTTTTAAGCGAATCGGATGTTTTACAGCTGCATTCCTCGTCACTGCGATGACTTATGTCAATCGTCACTTCTGCAAGACATCACTGATGACTTATCAGCGTATTTCTTCCCAACAATTATTGTACATTGTGCAAACGGTCTCGAATATAAACATGAAGAGGAACTGACTGCCACATTGATGACAGCCAAATAAAGAAACATATTTGAGGAGAAAAAATGTATTTTACATTACAGATGGAATAACTATAAAAGAGGAACAAGCAATTACTTGCATTATATGCATAATGTTATACATTTGACGCGAAGCGAACCGAGGTCTCGATTCAACAATTGGACGCTGTATCCTGTTGGTGGAATCATATCCCATGTTATTCACTCATGGTCTTGACCACGCGAGCTGGCTCGCGATCGCCAGTTTCACCCTCCCGGTGCGAGCTTGGAGCTCATTATTACCAATTTTTGGACAATGCTGGGACCTTACACACCACAGACCCCCATCCCCTTGCTCAAGGGGGACAGTAACCGCCCGATTTTCTCAGTGGAAAAATCCATGGGAATGAGCGGGACCGGGGATCGAACGCTGGACAACAGAATGCTGCCTGACGTCCTAACCCACCGATCCGTTCAGGTGCTGTTAGAGGCGGTAATGTGGGTATAGCGACATGTGATCCTAACCGGATTTATTGTGACAAAGACTGAGTGTTGATTCCAAAAGGATATAATGATCTCCGAAACATCTCATTTCAAAGATACACCTCAGACTTCCGCATATTCGAGTAGTTTATTGTCCTTCATGTGTGTGCGCCGCTTGATGCCAGGCCTGTGCGGCAAGACGAGTGACGGGAGTGAGTGCAGAGAAGTGGTGCAGTGAAGGGGTGGGGACGATGTTGTACTCTACCATTGCGCTGTGTGAGTCTTGGAGCGCACCTTTGTCCACACTCCAAGGCTACCAGTGTCACCTGGTACATTATTATTAACTATTACGTTACCCCAGGTGGCAGGTACCTCTTTATGGACTAACCAACCACTAATGGCAAACAATAGACTGCGCTATGTATAGTGTGCTTCCATTTAGACAAAAAAAGAAATGCTTCGTGCATGACCACTTTGTCCGCTACGTAATGATGATCAAGACTTTGAAAAACAACGACACATCAACAACGACATTAGTAAAAGTAAGGAAAGGAAAGATCAAGCAAACATTGTCAGAATAAACTCAACATTACGAACATTTGGAGACATTATTGATAATTACGCGCCACGTTAATAAGGTTTTATGTGAAGGAAATTATGGAAATGTTATTTGAATATTCAACAAGTCTCTCTCCATGTAACGGGAAATATTTTTTTCCAAACAAGAAGAAATTCAAATATAATCACAATTATGTAGGAAAACCTCTCAAGGAAGATGTCAGATGCCAGAACAACTCTTCTGTAACGTTCTCTCGATAGATAGATAATATAAATTTGATAGATATTAAATAGATAGATAGATAGTAGATAGATAGATATTTAGATAGATAGATAGATAGATAAATAATTATAAAAACGTTTCAATTATTGTGATTCTGTGAAAGAGAAAAAAACATTTCCATTAAATGCTACAACATTGTGAACAAGATCTGCGAATATTAAGAGCAGAATTAATTCATATTTAATTTCAGATCGTTGACACAAAAATAATGGCATGGACCTCGGTTATTATGCAAATGAAATAATATAACTATACCCAACATTGCCTTGCCATGACCCTGCTAGTAAGTGGAACAAGCTGTCGCCTGCAGGGGTGCACAGCGGCGGAAATGTACTGAAGCATGATTGCAAAAATATGAAGTGCTGTCTAGGGCTTTGAAGTCATAAATTATTTTTCCATTAGTGATCTTGGTGACACATTGGAAAGATCATCGAGTGTCTCTGGGGTTTTCTCTCTCGCTCTCTCTCTCTCTCTCTCTCTCTCTCTCTCTCTCTCTCTCTCTCTCTCTCGCTCTCGCTCTCGCTCTCGCTCTCGCTCTCGCTCTCGCTCTCGCTCTCTCGCTCTTGCTCTCTCGCTCTCGCTCTCGCTCTCGCTCTCTCTCGCTCTCGCTCTCTCGCTCTCGCTCTCGCTCTCGCTCTCTTGTTCTCGCTTGTTTGCACATTTATGATATCTCCTTTCCCTGCGTTACCTTTCATTCCTGATTAATATGTTACTTTTTCCCTTCTTGGTGTTTATCAATCTGCTACAAGTCTTCCCCGCACACACCGGAGTAACTTTTCCCTGTACGCATCACTGATTTCTTTGGTTGCACGTAATATGTATTCATGTAAAAATCACTGATGCTCCAATGAAAACAAAGACTTTTATCATTGGCATCAATGATCAAGAATCACGAAATTGTACCTAATCTAGATTTTGAGTGCATGTAAAAGAGCCACCGAGGATCGTTGAAGTGTCCATAATCTAGTCACCAAACAGAGAAGGAAGCTGTTCAGTACCAGTGGCTGCTCATCAATATCAGCAGTTTTTCGATAATGGGTTAATTGAGCGTGATTTAAATTGGATTCAGTGTTCCGTAGCAGCTTGGTCCGCCAGCCACTCCCTCACTCTGACATCACACAGACACAGGTAATGAGTGCCTTTGAACTGCACTTTATACAATACTAATATAATAAAAAATTTCAGCGGCAATAAAAAAGAACACGAGTCCAGGCACTAACATAAGACAGCGTAGAATAATGATCTAAATGTATAACACCACTTCATATGTGTGAATAATGGAGTACATTTATAGTGCTGCCAATACTAGAACAAAGAAATATTGTCCCTTGATCCCTCTAAGGCTGTAGAAGTCCCTGAAACGTCCTCGGAATATACTTGTATTGTTGACAAATGGAAAGCCTTGCCTCTTCAAATGGTGTCTTCTATAAGGAAAGAAGATATGATCAGCTTTTCATTACTAAAACGTCTGCATTAACTGTCCATCAATCTAGAAATATAGTATGATATTGCAGCTGTGAACTATCTCGCCAGTGGTCCTTTCATACTTGCCCCTTCATACAACCTGCGGATATGCTTGTATGCTTCCATGCTTTAAAACTGCACTTGCACATTTTTATTGTATATCTGAAAAATAATGCGAGATAAAAGGACAGAATCACCAAACAAATGACATTTTCCTCACTGGACTACACATTTCCTGCACGAATCACAAGTGTGGAGCCAAATGATATAGACCGACGCGATACCTTTTCCTGAAGCAAGTCATATGTACTATGAAGGGAAAGCAGCAACAACCATCAAACACGAGTAATCTGCCTCCTAGGGTCTGATGGCACGCGAGTTCGATGTACAATGGTGTCGTGGGTTCGATGTATAAGACGCGGACTGTAACATTTAAGGTGATTACCTCAGTCATTTGTTACAGTAATGGCGGCGGGAGGGGGCGAGGAATGCAGTCAGAAGGTTCAAGAAGAGTATTAACCATGGTAATAGTTGTAGAAGACAGCAAGAAGTAGTTACATACGCTACTTCTCTTGCTATTCCTTTTAACCCCTTGAGGACCAGAACGTAATTTCCATTGTAATTTGGCCATCATTTGACTATCTTAATGAATTATAAGCAATATTCTTTAGTTATGAACTCTTTAATATTCTTGTTCACTAGCAAATTTGGTATAATAAGTTACTATTCGTGATTTCATGGCTAACAACAGACTATTTTCATACAGCAAAGGAAAGATCTGGGCGTAAAGGGGTTAATGCCAGTTCAAGCTATGACAAATACAACAGTAAGTACAGGAACAATAATTACAATGGCATGATTGTATATTTACTGCTTGAAATTTGCAGATTATGTGATACGTGTCAGGAAATCACGAGTATTACTAGATTCCAAATCACGAGTATTACTGAATTCCAAATCACGAGTATTACTGAATTCCAAATCACATGTATTACTGAATTCCAAATCACGTGTATTACTGAATTCCCAATCACGAGTATTACTGAATTCCAAATCACGTGTATTACTGAATTCCCAATCACGAGTATTACTGAATTTCAAATCACGAGTATTACTGAATTTCAAATCACGAGTATTACTGAATTCCAAATCACGTGTATTACTGAATTCCAAATCACGTGTATTACTGAATTCCCAATCACGAGTATTACTGAATTCCCAATCACGAGTATTACTGAATTCCAAATCACGAGTATTACTGAATTCCAAATCACGTGTATTACTGAATTCCAAATCACGAGTATTACTGAATTCCAAATCACGAGTATTACTGAATTCCAAATCACGAGTATTACTGAATTCCTCCAAATCACGAGTATTACTGAATTCCAAATCACGATTATTACTGAATTCCAAATCACGAGTATTACTGAATTCCCAATCACGAGTATTACTGAATTCCAAATCACGAGTATTACTGAATTCCAAATCACGTGTATTACTGAATTCCAAATCACGTGTATTATTACTGAATTCCAAATCACGAGTATTACTGAATTCCTAATCACGAGTATTACTGAATCACGAGTATTACTGAATTCCAAATCACGAGTATTACTGAATTCCAAATCACGAGTATTACTGATTTCCAAATCACGAGTTTTACTGAATTCCAAATCACGAGTATTACTGAATTCCAAATCACGAGTATTACTGAATTCCAATCACGAGTATTACTGATTCCAAATCACGAGTATTACTGAATTCCAAATCACGAGTATTACTGAATTCCTCCAAATCACGAGTATTACTGAATTCCAAATCACGAGTATTACTGAATTCCAAATCACGAGTATTACTGAATTCCAAATCACGAGTTTTACTGAATTCCTCCAAATCACGAGTATTACTGAATTCCAAATCACGAGTATTACTGAATTCCAAATCACGAGTATTACTGAATTCCAAATCACGAGTATTACTGAATTCCAAATCACGAGTATTACTGAATTCCAAATCACGAGTATTACTGAATTCCTCCAAATCACGAGTATTACTGAATTCCAAATCACGAGTATTACTGAATTCCAAATCACGAGTATTACTGAATTCCTCCAAATCACGAGTATTACTGAATTCCAAATCACGAGTATTACTGAATTCCAAATCACGTGCATTACTGAATTCCAGACAGTCAACGTATATGCAATGATACGATGATATCGTATCCGCGGCAAGTGCGTCCATGCAACAGTCTTATCCTTCATGATATTAGCGAAGGATTCTCGTGGTGTTGTGACTCATGCAGAATAGATGTTCCTAAATCCTGCTATTTGGTTACGTAAGAATGGCTGTATTTAAGGCAGAAAAGTCATATTGCATGCGTTTAGGTGATTCGTGAAGCCGATTGTTCCTCATACTCGAAGCAGTTTAAAGAATTTCATTATCCCACCTCTAAATTCTTTGAAAATCCTACCCCATAACAATGACACAAGACAGCGTTTAGAATACCCTAGAATAAATGCATAAAATTACGACTACATATTTTTTTGTCATTCTTATATACACAAAATCTTCACCTTATACACACGAGATCCAATTCACTTTCTCTTTCCTTCTCTCTCATTCTCCATCGATCGAGCAACTAAAATCTCTCTCACCATATATGTTTATATAATATTTTTACAACTGATCTGGTTGAATATGATCCTCCACAGAATCTGTCTCCATACTTTCATGATTTCAGGCGTCATGAAAGCCAAAAATTCATGTTGTCAATGCCTCGCGCCGCCTTTCTCATATTGAAATATTATAGTCATCGCCTCGACGGTGCGGCTAAACCTTTACAGCTCACGCATCGCTACGTTTAAACTACCGAACAGTTGCAGTCCTTCTTCCTCTATTAAGATTTTTCTCAGTTTGATCCTACCTTCTCTGCGTCTCGAGTCTCATTACTTTGAGGAGTTTGAGGACACTGCCGTCATCCATCTCCATCACCGGTGCAAACTTGCCTCGTATAACGTGAGTTTTTGTCTTTCTAGCAGCTGTAGGTTTTAATCCGTTATAATAATTTGTCATTTTTTCTTGATCAAGTTCCTGATGCCGCTGAGTGACTGCCATTACCTAATACGCTTTTCTTGGAAGTTTGCTCACTTTAAACTTTTTGCAGGTCTTGATTCAATCAGGAAACAAACTTTTAAGCTCACCAACACACCACAGTTGTTAGAAGAGAACGTCTACTTGTGAGGAATTTTTTTTTTAAGAGATCAAAAATAAGTATTATAATTTTCCTTTTAGATATCAAAAATAAGTATAATTTTCTTTTTATATTTCAAAAATAATTATTATTTTGTTTTTATAGATCATATATAATAATTATTTTCTTTTTATAGATAAAAAAAATAGGTATTATTTTCTTTTTTCATATAAAAAATAAGTATAATTTTCTTTTTTGATATCAAAAATAAGTATTATTTTCTTTTTTTATATGAAAAATAAGTATTATTTTCTTTTTTATATCAAAAATAAGTATTATTTTCTTTTTATATTTCAAAAATAATTATTATTTTGTTTTTATAGATCAAATATAATAATTATTTTCTTTTTATAGATAAAAAAAAATAGGTATTATTTTCTTTTTTTATATCAAAAATAAGTATTATTTTCTTTTTTATATCAAAAATAAGTATAATTTTCTTTTTATAGATAAAAAATAAGTATTATTTTCTTTAATCTCCATCCCTTTCCACTCTTCATCCCCACCTTCTCTCTCTCCCACCCCATAACACTGTCATCAATGTCATCTCTCTCCCACCTTCTATTCCTCCTCTCCGTCCCTCACATAACACCCCCTCCCTCCCACCTTCCATTCCTCCTCTCTGTCCCTCACATAACACCCTCTCTCTCTCTCCCACCTTCCATTCCTTCTCTCTGTCCCTCACATAACACCCCCTCTCTCTCCCACCTTCCATTCCTCCTCTCTGTCCCTCACATAACACTCTCTCTCTCTCTCTCCCACCTTCCATTCCTCCTCTCTGTCCCTAACATAACACCCCCTCTCTCCCTCCCTCCGCCAGGGGAATACCCGGCGGCCAGGCATGGCGGCTCGTCCGTCACGTGTGCGGAGCGGCGCCGCTGGGCCCTCCTGCTCACCGCCCCCGTCACCCTGTCCACCACGGTCTTACTTACCTATTTTTATATGTAAATAACAATGTTTTGCAGAAATACCCAAAGTATTTCCTTATACTTATCTCTTCATAGGATAAATGTCTACAAAATAAGGATAGTTGGAATGTACCTATTATATGTAAATAACAATGTTTTGCAGAAATACCCAAAGTGTTTCCTTATACCTATCTCTTCATAGGATAAATGACTGCAAAATAAGGATAGTTGGAATGTACCTATTATAAGTTATCGTTACTTGAATTTAAATTTACAAAACTTCTAATATTTTTCAACACTCGTTAATTCCATTTTAATTTACAAAACTTCGCATATTTTTCAATACTATCGTTAGTCTCAATACTATCAATAACTAATAAGTAATAACTCTCAATACTATCGTTAGTACAACACTCGTTAATTACATTTAAATTTACAAAACTTCTAATATTTTTCAAAACTATCGGTAATTCCAATTAAATTTACAAAACTTCCAATATTTTTCAACATAATCGGAAAATATATTAATTCATACTATTTTTTTTAACTATATATTCATAATTTTACCACGTGATATTCTTTCTTTCATGTTAACACAGAAAGACAGACACCTGGGTTAAAAAATAGGTGAATGGATACAAAGAATACACGCGTAGGCGACAGAGTTGAAGCCCCAATGCAATCAGCCGAGTGACAGCGCGACCCACGGCCTGTCTTTGCCCCCCCCCCCCCCACCAATCCCGGAATGGCACCACACCTCAGATCATATTGGGCTAAAAGCAAATACTACCTAAAAAGAATATCCCACTCAAACTACCTTGGTCACTTACCACTCGATTTTGTGGTAAAAAATAATACTAAAAAGATTATCCCATCAAACTACCTTGGTCACTTACCTCCGCTTTCCTAACAGCAACAGTGAAATGGTTGCTTTGAAATGTTTGGAGAGAACCACAGACTATATTTTTGAACAGAAACATTTGTCTTATGTATACATCGTTCACCTCAGACAGGGCTGGGCTGGTGGGGGCAATTCATGTTTGTCAATTTAATTCAATTCAAATTCAGAATATAATTTTAATTAATCAATTTCTATTCAATTCATTACGGTCGACATTTTACTCATTATTTTTTTTGCAATTCAAATTTTTATATTTTTTTATTTGCTCTCAAAAGCCACTAAATGTAATACAATATATTTTACTGTTTATTTAAATATACTGTTAGTTAATTAGAGCACAATAATGAATACGCATCTTAAAGTATAAAATATTATTTTATCAATTTATAAATATCTACTCAAATTCAATTCAATTAAAATTAGTTCAATTATTTTTACAATTTAAATTCAATTCAAATGAAGGTTTTTTTATTCCAATTCATGTCTAATTAAATTCAGAATTGCCCCCAATCCTGATCTCAGACAAAGCACGTGTATGAATAATAAAAAAATATAATTATCTGGCAAGGAAGGGTACATATATGCAATAACAATCAATAAGAATGGACGAATAGGTAGACATTATATCAGGTGGACTACTAAACAACAAAGCAAGGTGAAATGCAACATCGGATGGGCAATAAGAGGTGTGACGCGCCCTCTGTGGTGAAGCCTTGCGCCGAGCCACCCGTATTTAGACAGGGGAGCACTACTTAACCCTAAGCCCCTCCCAGCCAGGTAGTGAATGAATGAGCTATAAAAGTCTATTTTATGTATTATGGTCAAAATGCACTAAGGAAGCCACGCCCCCTGCCTCCCCCTCTATTCTACGGGGCAGCTGATTGGTGCACTCTTCGTATCATCACTACCAATCACAATATCTTCACTTCGTCTACTTAACAGCGGCGTGACCACTGGACAGAGCAATCTTCACTACAAAGGGTGACAAAATCAAAAATCCCTTTGTAGTGAAGATTGCTCTGTCCAGTGGTCACGCCGCTGTTAAGTAGTGAAGATATTGTGATTGGTAGTGATGATACGAGGAGTGCACCAATCAGCTACCCCGTAGAATAAAAGGGGAGGCAGGGGGCGTGGCTTCCTTACTGCATTTTGACCATAATAAATAAAATAGACTATAGGTGAACACTGACAGTCTGACATCTGGCTCGTAAGATTTTATTATTGAATAGTATTAAATGTATTTACTTCTTTACTATTCCAGTGTATATTTTATTATAATTTCATTTTTATAAAATTTGTATTTTTGGATTATAATTGGATTTGTATTTTTTTTCCTACTATGTTGGGTTTCAACATTTATTTGTTTATTTAATTTATTGTTTTATTTATTTTATCTTACTTGGGTTTTTTTCTTTTTGTTATAAATATAGACTTTTTTTTTTTATTTTTTTTTTATATATATATTATTTATTAATGTTATTATTATTATCTATTTCTATTATTTTACTTTTCTTTTCTATTTGTTAGTTATATTTTTTTTGTATAATGTTATTATTATTATCATTTATTTATTTTATTCTATTTATTTCATTTATATTTGTTTGTTATATATTTTTTTGTTAATGTTATTAGTAATATACTTTTAATTTTTATTTTACTATTTATATTATTTTTATTTATTAGTTATATATTTTTTTATTAATGTTACTATCTTTATTATTTACTTCCTTTATTTTATTTTTATTTGTTATTTATTTATCTTTTATTATTATTATTATTATTACTGCTATTATTATCATTATTATTATATTTTTTTTTTGGACTGACTTAATTCCGTGTGCCGTCACGAGGACCTGCCGTCACTACTGGGCCCATACGTGTACAACACTGGTACAGTACAGACTACTAAACACCCGGACTGGGAGCCACCTTTTCACGACACTCCTTGTGTTGAAATTTTATTTTATTATTGTTATGTAACGGACTCCAACAATAAAACATTTTGAATTAAATTGAGAAAGAAGTGCCTACACGAAATAAATTTTTCTTCTTCTATACAAAATAAATGTAATTGTAAAACTTTTCAACAATAAAAAAAATTTGACTTGTATTGCGAAAGAAGAGACTATACGAAATGTATCATCTTCTTCTTGTTTCTTCTTCTTCTTCTATACGAAATAAACGTAATTGTAAAACTATCATGCAATCTGAAATACCTGATCCAACGATGCCAGTGACCAGGGGGAGAGGGGGGGCGGGCGTCGCGGCCTCCTCAATCCATCCACTCTTGCACTAACTCCACGAATTCACCTGAAAGGCAAGCCTAAATTACGAAACAGCCACAAACTGATTATCCCATTTAAAAAAAAGATTAAAGTAATTACCTGAAAAGGATACACAAATGACCTAATAGCCTCAAATGATCATCACTTTATCAAAAAACTGAAATAATTACTTGAAAATCAAACACAAATGACCAAACACGGCAAACAGCCTTAAAATAACCATTACTTTTATCAAAAACTAAAACAATTACCTGGAAATAAAACATAAATGATGATGAAAGCCGCTAGAAATATCACTTACACATCAAAAATACCATATTTCATGACAGATGCTCTAAATACACTCGTTACTCCCAAGCCACTCGGACACTCGTACTCACCTCACGTGGGTTGCGGTCTCCTCCAACCATCCATTCCTGCACTAACTCCACGAATGTACCTGAAAATGAAACAAAAATTACGAAACAGCCCCGAAAATATCACTCACATATGAAAAATACCATTATCATGACAGATGCTCTAAAAACACTGAACTCCACGAATTTACCTTGATTTTTTTTTTTTACCAAACAGCCCCGACATAATCATCACTTCTATCAAAAACAGTAAAATAATTCATGATAGATGCTGTAAGAACACTCCTGAAGGAAGAGCAGCTCAGCCCCCTTGACGTCTCCAGTCACGCCATCTCCACCCTCCTCACACAGGCCGCCCCTTGTACTCTCTTACCTAACTCACAATTCCACACTGACATACTCACCTCAAGTGGCTAAGAAGGACGCTATCGTCAGACGGGTCACCGAGGTACAAGGCATCCCTAGACACACATGAACACGTGGCCACCAGTTCGAGTCCTCCCGTCAGCTGGCTCCTGCCTAAAAACGGGGAGGAAGTCAAGAAGTGCATTGAAACAGCCGGCGTGAGGCTGGGTGGGAAGGAAGGCATTTGGGGAGACTCATGGGAGGCTGTGACGTCATGTGGCCCCTTGTTACCGAGGCGCGCTCTCTCACCCCCTCTCTCTCTCTCTGTATGTGTGTGGGTGTGTTTTAATGCAGCAATGTTCATATATTGTATTACAATGCATTATTACCGACAATATCATCTCAATTCAATAGAGTATTATGTTGAAGAAATAATAAATAACATGATAATACCTGACTCAGACGCGGCCGGAGTGACGGGGTGGGGGGTTCCTTCACAGCCTCGTCCAACCATCCACTCCACGCCAACTCCACAAAGCTACCTGATTATGAAACATAAATGACAAAACAGCCTCGACATGATTATCATTTCTATCAAAAACAGTAAACTAATCCATGATAGACGCTGTAAAACACGGCGGAAGGAAGAGACTTGGCGTCTGGAGACTTGACGTCTCCATCAGACGGTGACTGGAGACTTGGCGTCTCCAGTCACGGCGTCTCTACCCTCAATCCCTCATCACACAGGCCTACCCTTCTACCCTGCACCCTTGAACACTTACCTAACTCACAATAACTCACAATAACTCATTCTCACAATAACTCACAATAACTCTCGTACTCACCTCACTAGGCTGAGAAGGACGCTATTGCCGGACAAGATGCCATAAATCAACACATCTCTAGACACGCACGGCCGCACAACCACCACCTCGTATGTCGCGTCTACCTCTGATAAAGTGACTTGCTAAGCATCGCGTTTGCGCACTTCTCATAATGACCACCGGCGGCCGTCCCCTGGTTAGTGGTTACTGGGTATTGCCTAATTTGGGTATTGCCTAGTTTACCTCAAAGTATGGAGAGGACGTGAGGAAAGTGAGGAAAAATAAGGAAACAGCCGGCGCGTGGGTGTGAAGGTAGGGGGGCAAGGCACGGGAGAGGCAGGCGGGAGGTGAGGCGGAAGTATCACATTGCCACTTTTACTTCCTTCCGCTCTACTTCCGCTATCCATTCTTACATCTCCTTACTTGATGGGTTTTTATTACCTCGGTCATCTTTTCATCCCCTGTCCTCCTCTATATCTATAGAAGACAGCCCTAAAGAGGTTCCTGAAGTTTGAGGATCATGAAGGAGTTATGTGGTGCGAGCAGTGACTAGGCGGCAGAAGTAAAGTCACGTGCTAATCAGTGTTGACAAGGGACGAGGCGTTTTCTATCCACCCATCACTACCAACAGCCGCCACACCAATACAAACACATACACGTACACGCAAACACACACACACACACACTAATACACACGCACACAGTCACACACACACATACACGCACACAGTCACACACACATACATACACGCAAACACATACACACACACACGCGCACACACACGCCATGTCAACTACTGTTCTACTCAACTTAATGAAATATTTACACGATTAAAATAACGAAAGCACACTCGCCTCGCCGCCGCTGAGTGGAAATAACATGACTTAACAAGAATCTGGGATAACATAGGGCGCGGAAGGAAGGGGGGATGCCACACTACTACTTTATATCACGACTGAAATATCACGAAACAAGATTTACCGTGGCGTAACAAAAATCGTACAGGAGGCGATAACATTTATTGACTGCAAATAACGCGACACTTTCAACTAAAGCAATATATTGGGAGGCCGAAGGGGGGAGGGAGGGAATTAAGTCTTCAGGTTAGACGAGTGAAATATAACTTTTGCAACCCAACCTTCCCCCTCAATCTCACCCTCGCTCTCTCTCTCTCTCTCTCTCTCTCTCCTCTCTCTCTCTCTCTCTCTCTCTCTCTCTCTCTCTCTCTCTCTCTCTCCTCCTCTCTCTCTCTCTCCTCTCTCTCTCTCTCTCTCTCTCTCTCTCTCTCTCTCTCTCTCTCTCTCTCTCTCTCTCTCTCTCTCTCTCTCTCTCTCTCTCTCTCTCTCTCTCTCTCTCTCTCTCTCTCTTAGGTAAAGGTCTCTAGGCTTTTAGATGCAAATTTGAAGGAAATTACACTAAATATGTATCCTAAATTTACGTAGTTTGTATATCACCTACTAGGTTACTACTAACACATTAACATCTAATAGCAAAAAAAAAAAAAGGAAATGTACACTCTCCAGAATATTCAAACGAGCCAAGACCATTACACACATGCGTCAAACACGTAATATATTATTTCTTTCACTTCACATGCACAAACAGGTTTTAGCACCTGAATCTTCATATTTATAGTCTGCGCGCAGAATGTATTAAGCAGTGAAGAAATTCATTGCGTCACGGAACTCATATTACTGTCACACATTTCTTCACTGACCATGATGCATTTGTCTGTAATTTACGGTTGAATGCACACTCTATAAAGATAAAAATTCATTCATGAGTCACACTTTCACACTTTCAGGTCGCGTCACACTGCTTGCGTCGTTTGAGAGAGAGAGAGAGAGAGAGAGAGAGAGAGAGAGAGAGAGAGAGAGAGAGAGAGAGAGAGAGAGAGAGAGAGAGAGAGAGAGAGAGAGAGACTTACAGTATTTTTTTATTTTTTTTATTTTTTTTACATCACAAGGAACTGGCCAAGGGCACAACAAAAATGGGTAACACAAAGCCCGCTTAGTTGCCAGTCCCTATAAAGAAGACAGTAAGAGAATAAAATAAAAACAGAGGGGTAGGCCAATTTAGTTTGGGAGGTGTCTTGTTACTCTTCTTTTGAAAAGATTTAAGTCATAGGAAAGTGGAAAAATAGAAACAGGAAGAGAGTTCCAGAGTTTACCAGTGAAAGGGATGAAAGAGTAAAGATACTGATTAACTCTTGCATTAGGAAGATGGACAGAATAGGGATGAGAATGAGTAGAAAGTCTTGTGCAGCGAGGCCGCGGGAGTGGGGGAGGCATGCAGTTAGCAAGTTCAGAAGAGCAGTACGCATGAAAATAACGGTAGAAGAGAGCAAGAGAAGCAACATTGCGGCGGTGATTTAAAGATTGAAGACAGTCAGTCAGAGGAGAGGAGTTGATGAGACGAAAAGCTTTTGACTCAACCCTGTTTAGGAGAGCTGTATGAGTGGATCCTCCCCAGACATGTGAGACATACTCCATACATGGGCGGATAAGGCCCCTGTAGAGAGCAAGCAATTGGGAGGGAGAAAAAAAAGGACGCAGACGCCACAGCACACCTAACTTCTTAGAAGCTGTTTTAGCAAGAGATGAGATGTGAGATTTCCAGTTCAGATTTTTAGTAAAGGATAGTCCTAGAATGTTCATTGTAGAAGGAGACAGTTGAGTGTCATTGAAGAAGAGGGGATAGTTATCTGGTAGGTTTTGTCGAGTAGATAGGTGAAGAAATTGGGTTTTTGAGGCATTGAATAAAACAAGGTTTGCTTTGCCCCAATCAGAAATTATAGAAAGATCAGAAGTTAGGCGCTCGGTGGCATCGCTCCGTGAATCACTTAGTTCCTGTTGAGTTGGACGTCTAATAAACGACGTTGAAAAATGCAGGGTAGAATCATCAGCGTAGGAGTGGATAGGGCTTTGAGTTAGACTAAGCAGATCATTAATGAATAATAGAAAGAGAGTGGGTGATAGGACAGAACCCTGGGGAACACCACTATTGATAGATTTAGGAGAAGAACAATGTCCGTCTACAGTAGCTGCAATAGAACGGTTTGAAAGGAAACTTAAAATGAAGGTACAGAGAGAAGGATAGAAACCGAATGAGGGTAGTTTGGAAATTAAAGATTTGTGCCAGACTCTATCAAAAGCTTTTGATATGTCAAGGGCAACAGCAAAAGTTTCACCGAAACCCCTAAAGGAGGATGACCAAGATTCAGTTAGGAAAGCTAGAAGATCGCCAGTAGATCGCCCTTTACGGAAACCGTACTGACGATCAGATAGAAGATTGTGAGCTGATAGATGCTTAAGAATCTTCTTATTAAGTATAGATTCAAACACTTTAGAAAGGCAGGAAGTCAAAGCTATAGAACGGTAGTTTGAAGGATTAGAACGGTCACCCTTCTTAGGAACAGGTTGGATGTGAGCAAACTTCCAGCAAGAAGGAAAGGTGGAAGTAGATAGACAAAGACGGAAAAGTTTGACCAGGCAAGGTGCAAGCACAGAAGCACAGTTTTTGAGAACAATAGGAGGGACTCCGTCAGGACCGTAAGCCTTCCGAGGATCTAGGCCAGAAAGGGCAAAGAAAACATCATTCCGAAGGATCTTAATGACAGGCATAATATAGTCAGAGGGTGGAGGAGAAGGAGGAACAAGCCCTTCATCAGTCAGAGTGGAATTTTTAGCAAATGTTTGAGCGAAGAATTCAGCTTTAGATGTAGATGAGACAGCTGTGGAGCCATCTGGGTGAAGCATAGGAGGGAAAGATGAAGAAGAAAAATTGTTAGAGATGTTATTAGCTAGATGCCAGAAGTCACGAGAGGAATTTGATTCAGAAAGATTTTAATATTTTCTATGAATGAAAGAGTTTTTGGTAAGTTGAAGTAAAGACTTGGCATGATTACGGGCAGAAATATAAAGGGCATGAGTTTCAGGAGATGGATGCTTACGGTACCGTTTGTGAGCTACCTCTCTATCTCGGACAGCATGAGAACAAGCAGAGTTAAACCAAGGTTGACGGGCTTTAGGATTAGAGAAAGTATGTGGAATGTACGCCTCCATGCCAGAGACTATGACCTCAGTTATGCGCTCTGCACAAAGAGATGGGTCTTTGACATGAAAGCAGTAATCATACCATGGAAAATCAGAGTAGTACTGCCTTAGGTCTTCCCACTTAGCTGAGTTGAAGTGCCAGAAGCACCTCCGCTTAGGTGGGTCCCGAGACGGTACCGGAGCGATAGGACAGGTTACAGAAATAAGATTGTGATCGGAGGAACCCAACGGAGAGAATAGTTTCACAGAGTAAGCAGAAGGGTTAGTAGTTAGGAAAAGATCAAGAATGTTGGGCGTGTCTCCAAGGCGGTCAGGAATACGGGTAGGGTGCTGCCCCAGCTGCTCTAGGTCTTGGAGGATACAAAAGTTGTAGGCTTGTTCACCAGGTTGGTCAGTGAAAGAAGATGATAGCCAAAGCTGGTGGTGAACATTGAAGTCCCCAAGAATGGAAATTTCAGCTAAAGGAAAATGAGATGAGATGTGCTCCACTTTTGATGTTAAATAGTCGAAGAATTTTACATAGTCAGAGGAGTTAGGTGAGAGATATACAGCACAGATAAATTTAGTAAGAGAGTGACATTGAAGTCGAAGCCAGATGGTAGAAAATTCGGAAGATTCAAGTACATATAGTACAGCGGGTAAGCTAACCTATTGTGCATTTTTTGATAAAAGCACCAATTTTGGCACAGAGGTAGACCAATATATTATGAACAAATTTGGATGTGGAGCCATCGCCCAACTGCCCCCTGGCGGCCGTGGCGACCATTTTCCAAAATAGCCGCCAGCAGACACCCAAAAGACACACAGAAGTTAGATAAAGTTTGCTGCTGAAGGTTTTAGTGAATGATTATTGAATGTTTTGAATCAAGACATGCCAGATAGCTCTTAGTCACATTTTGGGAGATACTGCTGATATTAATTAACATATTTAGGCTAATTGCAGATGAAATGGCGACAAGGAAACCGCAATCAGGCATCAAATGCTGACATTCCTTGTGAATAGGCTAGATTCATTTAAGTTGTGAAAATGTTATCTGACCTTCTTCCTCTGTCTGTCAATAGCTATTCATGGACACTGCCCACGCCAATTAAGATGCCAATTAACAAAATTATTAACACAATTATGCTAATTACATACAGCAACAATAACAGAACCAGATAGTGATAATTATGGTGGCCTGCTCTCATCAGATCAATCCTGGGCAAGTCAAATGTTATGCTTCTGTGGTCAATGGACACTACTACATTTAATTATCATGTTAATTAACACATAATCTGCTAAATGCAATATGCAGATAAGTTCACTGTTTTACAGTACCTGTGTACTGTCTGGAACAGTTCAGAATCTTCATCTTAAGTTTGCGAGTTCAGTTCTGAGAGCACTCCCCGTCGCAAGCACACAGTGGTGTGCATTCCAGACTGGCCTTCTTGCACTTGCACTTCTTGATGCAGCCCTTCTGGCATTTGCAGGAGACAAGCTCCCGGCAGACCTTGGATGCCTCGGGGAGCGTTGTCCAGAGAGGTTCGTACATATCGCTGGTCTTGATCCAACCCCAGTCGGTTGGTGATGGCAATGTTGGTGCAGGAACCAGGGCCTGACCCCAGACATAAAATTAAGATATAAAATTATGGAACTCCTCAGAGTCCCTTGTTTGATGAAAGTTTTGTGAATAATGCATAGGGGAATAAATATGATGAATAGATGGGTAAATATATAAGTTAGTAGACAGACACACATACAGAAAAAACTGACAGACATAATACTAAAAAGTCTTTAAGGAAAGCTGCGATGACACGAGGAATACTGTCCTGGTGGTCATTCTGAATAATTCCTGATGAGACTGTGTTCCAAGACATTTACGTCATGGATGATGCATAGCGCAGCGTTAGCAAGCATGTCCACGCCGGCAGAATGAATGACGCAACAAAAACAAATTAAAGTTTCCTGCGACACTCTCCGCTGGTGTTGTTGAGACGAACACACAAACACAAACACACACACACACACACACACACACACACACACACACACACACACACACTCACACACACACACACACACACATACACAGGAAAAAAAATGCATATGTCTTATTGATATCGTATGTAAATTGTATGTTTGTGTGAGTGTGTTTGGTGTGTGTGTGTGTGTGTGTGTGTGTGTGTGTGTGTGTGTGTGTGTGTGTGTGTGTGTGTGTGTGTGTGTGTGTGTGTGTGTGTGTGTGTGTGTGTGTGTGTGTGTGTGTGTGTGTGTGTGTGTGTGTGTGTGTGTGTGTGTGTGTGTGTGTGTGTGTGTGTGTGTGTGTGTGTGTTGTGTTCAAACATCTTCCTTGTACACACCATCCATGTCATCCACGAAACTTCCATGTTTCTATCTTGTTCAAGGGCATGGTATCCTTTTCCAACTGTTCTCGTATATGTAGTTTGAGAGTAACAATTAGATTTGTTGTAACTGGTATATGAATTCAGAACTGCCTACAGGTGAAGAAAATTATATATCAGTATAGACAAATATACGTATAGTGATGTTTATGAGGAAATTGTCAAATAGTACAGTTGACTACGATACTCCAGACGGGCATTACAGCAATATATTCTATTACGAACAGCTTTGTTATAACAGTTTTTTTTTTTTGTTTAACCCCTTGAGACCCAAAACGAAATTTCCATTGTATTTGGGTACCATTAGACGATTCTTAGTGAATATAAGCAATATTTTATAGCTATGACCTGTTTAGTATCCTTGTCGACTAACTCATTTGGTATATTCAGTTACTTTTCGTAATTTTATGGCTCGACAACAGACGATTTTATATAGCAAAGGAAAAATCTGGGCGTGAAGGGGTTAATAGTGATAATAACCGTACAGTATTTTCAACAGTAAACAGAAAAAACCTTTACCAGTCTACAAAGAAATGAATAATAAATGTGCTATTCTTTTGCTGTTAGCCAAGTCAAGTCCCTCCAGATGGCGTTGTACAAAGCCCAAGACAACATTTCCTCACCTTTGTATTCTGATAATAGATTTAACCCCGTGAGACCCAGAACGTAATTTCCATTGTAATATGTCTACCACTAGACGATCTTTAGTGAATATAAGTAATATTTTATAGATTTGACCTGTTTAGTATCCTTGTCTCCTAACTAATTTGGTATATTAAGTGACTTTTCGTGATTTTATGGCTAACAACATACAATTTTTATAGCTAAGGAAAGATATGGGTGTCAAGGGGTTAAACAGACAATATGATAAATAGATAGTGTTCAAACATCTTCCTTGTACAACCCTATAACGGTTCAGATAGCAGGGGTTGGGACTCTCGCTTGGCACGTTACCTTCTACCTGGCTCCTACCCTTCAGATTAAGAGGCTCTCGAGTTATGAATACAAAAATACGGTCCACTTCATTCCCTCATATTTTCATTTTTTAGTATCGGGATCCACAAGATACACTCGTACCTTAATGAACGATATTTACCTACATTGCCTTTCACTTATCTTAGAAGGAAATCTGCTGTGATGAGTAAGGCGGAGATTTTTCTATGAGGCTCCAGCGCTTCCCGCGATATATTAACAAGACTAAAAACTTTACTTCATCTATATTTCATGTTTCTTATAATTATCGTTACTTTTACTGCGTCATAAATCAAGGGAGTCCACTGTAAGTAATATGTGTGTTGACTTGCTGCTTATGACTGCTTTTCACACATAATGAAGACCAAAACTCGTTGATAATGAAGGACGAGCAGGAGGAGGACGATCAGGAGAAGGAACGAGCAGGAGCAGGAGAAGTACGAGCACGATTAGGAAAAGGACGAGCAGGAGAAGGATGAGCAGGAGCAGGAGAAGGACGAGCAGGAGCAGGAGAAGGACAAGCAGGAGAAGGACGAGCAGGAGGAGGACGAGCAGGAGGAGGAGGAGCAGGAGAAGGATGAGCATGAGAAGGAGAAGGACGAGCAGGAGAACGACGAGCAGGAGAAGGACGAGCATGAGCAGGAGGAGCACGAGCAGGAGGACGAGCAGGAGGAGGAGGAGGACAGGAGAAGG
Organism: Chionoecetes opilio; assembly: GCA_016584305.1. Classification (NCBI taxonomy): domain Eukaryota; kingdom Metazoa; phylum Arthropoda; class Malacostraca; order Decapoda; family Majidae; genus Chionoecetes; species Chionoecetes opilio. The sequence continues at coordinate 101,667 of JACEEZ010010004.1, read as the reverse complement.
ATGAGCATGAGCAGGAGAAGGATGAGTATGAGCAGGAGAAGGACGAGCAGGAGCAGGAGAAGGACGAGAAGGAGAAGGACGAGCATGAACAGGAGAAGGACGAGCAGGAGAAGGACGAGCAGGAGCAGGATGAGCAGGAGCAGGAGAAGGACGAGCAGGAGAAGGACGAGCAGGAGCAGGAGAAGGACGAGCAGGAGGGGCAGGACGTGTGTGTGTGTATGTGTGTGTGTGTGTGTGTGTGTGTGTTTATATAGTGGTAGATAGAGTTAATATATGGCAGTGTAGATCATCCTGCAACCAGCCTTTCTTTTTAATGTGTGTGCCTGGGAGTCTGTCCACCACTCAACTCCAAGCTGTACGTAATTCTATCCTGAGTCACCAACTCCACGCGAGGGAGGGAGGGAGGGAGGGAGGGAGGGAGGGAATGACTGAGGTTGGAGTTAAGAAGATTGGAACCAAACAATAGAAGAGGTCTAACTCCATGCATCCCCATATTTGGTCATGTTTAGGTTCCTTCTAACTCCAACCTGTGTGTACCATTTCTGGGTAGCCTGTTTTGCCGCGGCCTTCCTCAGCATTCAAGACACAAGCCTCATGCCTCTGTACAGTGAAAGGTTTGTGTGCGGCCCCGCCACTGTGGGGGAACGGCAGCTGCGGGTGGCTGCAGCGCGTGCCGAGGCGGCACGGAGGGGACGCCTGCTGGCCCGCCAGGACATTCCCGGACGCAACGCCAAAACAACGAAGCGAGTAAACCAGCACCCGCGGAAGGAAACACTCGCTGAACAGGAGGACCCGGCCATGAAGAGGAACGCACCCATGGTTGACGACACTTCGACCTTCGAGGAAGAAGATATTTTGTTTTTTGAAGACATCTTTAACCTCACGCTGCAGGAGCCCCAGGAGCAGGACCTCGCCTCCCGCCGCTCTGTCCTGCCCATGGTGCCCAGCGAGCTGCTCTGGCTGCAGCTGATCATCGACAGCTGGGTCATCGAGGGCTACTCAGCGGTGCAGGAAGCACTATTGCTGCCCAACCGGCAGTTTCAGGAGGACACCCTCGCTCCAGGGGAACAAGAAAACCTGACCCTGGAGGGGTGCGTGCAGGAGGTGGAGCACCAGGCTGCCTTCCACGAGGAGGAGGTTTTGTTTCTTGAAGACACCTTTAACCTCACGTTATCGGAGCCCCAGGAGCAGGACCTCGGCTGCCGCCGCTCTGTCCTGCCCATGGTGCCCAGCCAGCGGCTCTGGCTGCAGCTGATCATCGACAGCTGGGCCATCGACGGCTGCTCATCGATGCCGGATACAATATTGCTGCCAAACCAGGAATAACAGGACACCCTCGCTGCAGGTTGAGGAGGCAACCATTGGACTCCAATCAATGACATCACATAATAACTGACACACTTGTTTTTTTGGTCACGTGGGTGTGATAGAGACAATACTTAATTAAGGAATGTACTCAAGACAACGCCGAGGACAACACTGAGGCAGGAAATGGATGGCTAAAACAGTGTGCCAAGCCGGGCCTGGACATTCTTGTACACTGTATAATACCGCCGGACGCGTGTGTAACAATCCTCTACTGCCACGGCGTATAACAAAGACCCTCTTCGCCTCGCCCTCTTTACAAAGGTCTTCCAGATAACATAAGGTTTCATATATAGAATATATTTATATAATTGATAAATAAAACATAAGAAAGCATTGGGCTGATGACGTAACAGTTGTCGATAAGTATGATGTTATTAATTAGGTACACAGCCTTGTGTTCCAGGGACTATTATACTATAACACATTAAGGATGACTGTATAACGCATGAACTCTTTCCATACTATATTCTCTTATATCCCTGTTTTACATGCCTAGAAATATATCTGTTTTTCATCATAATCTTGATGTCAATTTTAATTAATTAGTTCATACCTGAATCAACAACTATGTCCATTTGTCTATTTACCCATCTATCTAATATTCGTATGTCTATATAAATATTTATTCATATATTTGTCCTATCTATCTATCTAATATTCTTCTAATTATAATTATCTATCCACTTACCAATACATATAAAACACTTGCATCTCTCTCTCTCTCTCTCTCTCTCTCTCTCTCTCTCTCTCTCTCTCTCTCTCTCTCTCTCTCTCTCTCTCTCTCTCTCTCTCTCTCTCTCTCTCTCTCTCTCTCTCTCTCTCTTATTGCTCCTCCGTCGTGCCATCAAAACAGCCTCCCGCCACCTGCTCTGTCATTATATATGAAAATCACACTTTTTCTTGGCGTTATTCCTCCACCTTTTCCGCGTCCCTCCTCGCCCGCCTCTCGTCCCCCCTCCCCCAAACCTCCACACCGACGTCCCTCCCCTCCTCACCCTCCCTGCCTTGTAGTTGCTCAAGGTCTTAAAGCGATTAATAAGAGCAAAAGCATGTAAAAAGTGTAGCCCTAATGAACAGTTCCTTTAGACTTGCAACTTATCTAAAATGTTTTCTCCTCACGGGGTAATGAAATATATGTATAAAAACATTTAATAACGTGGAAATTGCCCATGAAATCCATTAAATCTGCTTTCGTGCATGGAATTTAGGAGTGCTTGCATTTTTTTCCGCTTTACCCACAGTGATTGGGAAGGTTTTAAGTTATTGGTGGCTTATAAATATATATAAAACGTATTTGTGAGGCAAGGGAGAGGTGGAATAACGGCCCCATGATTAGCTGTGATTGAAAGTGAGAGAGAGAGAGAGAGAGAGAGAGAGAGAGAGAGAGAGAGAGAGAGAGAGAGAGAGAGAGAGAGAGAGAGAGAGAGTCACTTCAGTCTTCAGTCACACCAAGTTAATTATCAGGGAGAGGAGGGAGAATACAGTTAGACCTGCACGTGCTGAGGATCGCTCTGCCCGTGCCGCTACAGCCTCCCTTCCTGCCGCTGCTACCCCTGCCGCTGCTGCCCCCACCCCTGCTAGTAGTACTTCTACTGCTGCAGCTCACAGCCTACCAGTTGTTGTAGGTGGTGGTGTTGGTGCTGTGGGGGGAGCTGGACCAGAGCAGGAAGCAAGACCTAGGAGGACTGCTGCTAGCAAGAAGAAGTAAGATATAAGAAAATGTAAGACTAATGTGTTTGATCTTGTGTAGTATCTACTTTTTCAATGTATATATTTCCCTTTTCTGAGATAGAAGACAATCAGTTTAATGAGTTATTTGATATAAATTTCAATGAAGATCGTATGTCATTTAATTACTATAATCAATTAAGTTATTGTCCTAATGGTGCCTCTGAAGTTTCTCGTGACCGGGACTTTCATGCTCATGATGACGGCGGATTGGAATCTCTGTATTCTATATCAGAAACTGTTTATTATCACCAAGAAGAGTTTCTGCCCTTTATTGGTAACAGCTATAAAGATATAACATTTCTAATGTATAATATCCGGAGCATACCCCGCAATCTAGATGAATTTATTGACTGTCATTTGATTCCCATTATTTCTGAAATTGAGTTTCTTTGTTTTTGTGAAACGAGACACTGTAGTGAAATTGAGCATTTATACAGAATAAGGGGTTTCGGTATGTTTACGAAGAATAGAAATCGTCAAGGAGGAGGAGTTGCCATATTGTCTAGTTGCCAAGGATACTATAAAGTGTAAGATTATTAATGAAATTAGTGTCAATAATGATTTTTTTTAGTCTATATTTGTTGAGTGTGAATCTGCGGCACCATATATAGTGGGTGTAGTCTACCGTAGGCCTATTTCTGATATGGGTGTGTTTAATAGTTTACTGGAGGAGATTCTTGGGAGAATTAAATTGTCAAAAAAACTTTGTTATCTCTTAGGTGACATTAATATTAATCTATTGAACTTTGATACTAATAAAGTTATTCAGGATTATACAGGTTTACTTCATGGGCATGGTTTTTATTCATGTATTAATAAGCCGGTATAATAGGGCTCTGTCACGCCGGACTAGAACCCTCCTGGGGAGAGACAAGGAGAGGTATGTCAGGAGTCTCGCTGAGGATGTCGAGGGTCATTTGAACGCTAATGACCTCCGACCCGCCTACCGAGCCCTGAAGAAGCTCCGTTCCAAGTCTCCTTCTCGGGCGAGTGCTATTCGAACAGCAGATGGGCGCCTCGTGTCGGACATGGATGGGCAGATGGCTCGTTGGGCTGAGTACTTTGGGCAGTTGTTCACGGTGGACCCTCCAACTGAGCAGCTTCACACCACTGGGTTACAGGCAGTGGATGCCGATCCTCCCATTGACGAAAGCGCACCCTCTCTTGACGAAGTCAGAGAGGCTGTAGCAAAGTTGAGGGGTGGAAAGGCAGCTGGTGTTTGTAATATCAGTGCGGAGCTCCTCAAAGCTGGGGGTGAGGCCATGATCCACGGGTTGCATGCTGTCCTGACTGCCGTGTGGCAATCAGGTACCATTCCTCCTGACTGGAAAAGGGGGCTGGTCGTCCCTATATGGAAATGGAAAAGGGACCGTCAGGACTGCAACAATTACTGCGGTATTACACTGCTCAGCGTACCAGGCAAGGTGCTTGCCCATCTATTGCTGACACGGATTCGCAGCCATCTGGTGAAGCATCAGAGACCTCAGCAGTCTGGGTTCACGCCTGGTAAGTCAACAACGGACCGTATCCTAGCGCTTCGTGTCCTGGTGGAACGCCGACGTGAGTTTCGACAGGGGATGCTTGCAGCCTATTTTGATCTCAAGAAGGCGTTTGACTCAGTGCATCGTGAGTCATTCTGGGATCTTCTGCGACTTCGAGGGATTCCTGCAAGGACTATTGGTTTGATAACTGGTCTGTATTCTGGGACTGAGAGTGCTGTGAAGTGTGGGGCAGGTGTATCCGGCTTCTTTCCTGTGAATACAGGAGTGAGGCAAGGGTGCGTCCTTGCCCCATCACTTTTCAACGCTTGTATGGACTGGGTATTGGACAAGGTTGTAGATCAAAGTGATTGTGGAGCATCCGTTGGCAACACCAAGATCACTGATCTTGTTTTTGCCGATGATGCAGTAATCTTTGCTGAGTCGCTGGAGGTCCTGATGATGGCTCTCGAGGCGCTGCACGAGGAGGCAAAGCCTTTGAGACTTGAGGTCTCCTGGCTCAAGACCAAGGTCCAGGTGTTTGGAGACTTACTAGATGAAGCAGTACAGTCTGTTCATGCGTGTGGCGAGGACATTGAGATCTTGGAAAGTTTTACATACCTTGGTAGCGCAGTCCATAATGACGGCGGGTCACGTTAAGAAGTCTTACGGCGGATTGGCATAGCCCACGGTGTTATGGACTCGCTCAGCGGGAGTATTTGGCGTTGTCGGTACCTGTGCAGGAGGACAAAGATCCGGATCTTCAAATCGCTTGTGATCCCTGTCTTACTCTATGGTTGTGAGACATGGACACTAAATAGTGACTTGAAGAGATGAATCAATGCCTTTGGTAATAAGTGTCTTTGCAGAATCATGGGGTATCGCTGGGATGATTACGTGTCAAATCAGCGATTGCACCGTGAGACTGAATCGAGGCCTATTACCTGCATAGTCCGTCAGCGCCAACTTCGGCTATATGGGCATGTGGCACGCTACCCTGAAACCGATCCTTCCCATCGGGTTGTATCTGTAAGAGACAATCCGGCGTGGAGGAGGCCAAGGGGGCGCCCACAAGGCTCGTGGCTGGGGCAAGTTGATGTTTCTTGTCGAGAGCTGCTTGGTATGGGAAAGGAGCCTGCATGGGAACTCGCGCGTGGTGACCCCCGGGAGTGGCGTTGTAGGGTGGGCGAGGCGACGCGCCCCCCGGCGTATGCCCCCAATGATTGATTGATTGATTAATAAGCCCACTAGAATAACATCTCAGGGTGCCTCACTTATTGATCATATCTGGTCAAATGATTTAAATATGTTTACAAAATCCGGAATATTAGTCACTGATGTAACAGATCACTTTGCGCCATTCATCATTTGCTCAAAGAAAATAGAAAATTATACGCAAAGAAAAATCACCTATAGGGACTTCAATAATGTTAACACTAGAGATTTATGCATCTCCTTAGAGGCATTTCTAAGTGATTGTAAGTTTAGTAATGATGTAAGTAAGAACTTTAAACAATTTACAGATTGTGTGACACGAGCAACGAATAAGCATGTGCTATGTAAGACTTTAAATCTATCTCATAAAAAACTAATGAAACCATGGATAACAAAGGAATTACAAGTGTTAATTAAACAAAGATTAAACAACTTTATAAGAAATTTTCCACGAGGCCACTGACATACGGAGAGGAGTATAGATACTATCGAAATATGGTTAACATAAAATTAGATTCTGCGAGGAAAGATTATTATAAATTGCAATTGAAATCAGCTTTCGGTAATAGCAAAAAAATCTGGAGTATAATTAATGACATACTACAAGTAAAGCAAAATAAGAAAACCATTACTGAAGCACTCATGGTGAATGGTGAAGTGATATCTGAACCCACTGCATTATGTAATGAAATTAACTCATATTTTTCTTCAATAGGACAAGATTTAGATGCAAATTTACCAGCATCTGAGGTGTCATCTCTGCAATACCTACGTGGTTATTTTCCGTCTATGGATTTAAATCCCACAACCCCTGAGGAGGTTACCAGTATAGTCAAACAATTAAAAGATTCTTGCCCAGGTCATGATAGCATTCATGTCAAAATTATGAAACTCACTGTATCAATAACATCTCCTATACTATCAAAATTAATTAATATTTCCTTTCAGTGTGGTATATTCCCAAGTATTTTGAAAGTAGCTAAAATCATACCTGTTTATAAAGGTGGAGATATGTTACAGTCCTCAAACTATCGTCCTATATCAATACTGTCAACTATTAGTAAAATTATAGAAAGGGCTATGTATGATAGATTATTATCATTCTTAAACATAAATAATATATTGTCTAAAGATCAATTTGGGTTCAGGAAAAACTATTCTCCACAAGCAGCAACCGTGAAATTAATAAATAGCATTCTACAGAACAACGATAAGGGCCTTTTCACAATGGCTGTCTTTTTAGATTTAAAGAAAGCTTTTGACACAATTAATCATGATATATTATTAAAAAAGTTGAAATTTTATGGCGTCAGAAATTAATTATTGCGATGGTTTGAGAGTTGTTTAACAGGAAGAGAGCAATTTACATAGATCAATGATGTAAGATCTTGCAATAGAATAATTAAAACTGGTGTTCCGCAGGGATCTACCTTAGGACCTCTTCTGTTCTTACTATATATTAATGATTTGGTCCAGTCTACTGATATATTGAAATTCATATTATTTGCTGACGATACTACCATTTTTCATTCAGAGCCTGACCTCCAATTTTTTTTAAATATTATGAACCAAGAACTTGTTAAGGTATCAAAGTGGCTTGTATCCAATAGATTATTCTTAAATGTACACAAGACTCATTATATCATATATTTGCAGGCAATAAATATATCAACCAAGAAAATGAAATAAGAATAGGAAACAATATCATTGAAAGAATTAGTTTAATAAAAATTTTAGGAGTTGTCATTGACGATAAACTGCTGTGGAAATCCCATGTTAATTATATGTATAATAAAATATCTAGGTCAGTAGGGATTATTTACAAGATAGAGGATAACTTGACTAGAGAGGCACTTATAATGTTGTACTACAGTTTAGTCTACCCTTATTTTCAATATTGTAATCTTGCTTGGGGCTCTGCATTGAAAACCATCACTCAGCCATTATTGTTTTTGCAAAAAAGAATGGTCAGAGTAATATCAGGGGTAGGTTTCAGAGACCATACCGATCCTTTATTTTCAGATCTTAAAATACTAAAGTTACAGGACATCCATAAACTAGAGCTGCTAAAATTTGCATATAATCAGATAAAGACTCCCACTGTAATAACTTTTGACAGAGTATCAAGCGTACATAGCCAACATTTAAGGAATAGAAGCCTATTACGACCTCCACAACCACGCTCAGAATCAAGTAAAAGGTTTGTAGTGTATTCAGGATGTCTTGCCTGGAATGAGTTGCCAGATGAACTATATAGACAATAGTGTCACATTTAAAATTAACGTTAAAAGTATATTCTCAATGCACATTGATTGATATGACATTGACCTAATGGATGAAGCAATATGAATATATAAAGGAAGAGTTACTATGTATAACAATTGCTATTAATTACGATGTTTTAAATATAAATGAAGTGTTTTCCTACAAATTGTTGAATTTAAAGGAGCTCTTTAAAATGTTTACTCATTCAAAGAGCTCTGCCTTGTCAATCTATATATTATATTAATCATGATGTGTAAGTTTAATTGGGCAAATAAATGTTTTTGAGGCAGGCAGGCAGGCAGGCAGGCAGGCAGGCAGGCAGGCAGAGAGAGAGAGAGAGAGAGAGAGAGAGAGAGAGAGAGAGAGAGAGAGAGAGAGAGAGAGAGAGAGAGAGAAGGGGACCCATTAGGTGAGTGACAGGTCCATCTCTTCCACCACACATTCCCGTCTCTTCACTTCACCCTGAATCTAATTTCTTCTCAACTCAATGTTAAGTTCTAGAAATGTATAAATGGAAAAATAAAAACAACCAGGCATTCTAACTTAGATATCAATGCCCAATTTATACACAATGATTCTAGAGATTAAACAAACTGATCAAAATGGGGTGCACCATAGACCACTACATACCTGGACTGCGCACGGAATATCGGCCTGTCGCGCAAGGGCCCGAAGTCGGAGGGTCGCTCGGATTCATATATATATATACGGATCATATAGACTGGTTTATCAGTATATATGATATACTGTAATCTTCGTAAATGTTTGTTCTATAATATTATCAAATAAAAAACAGTAAAACACGCTAAAGAAATGCCATTACGAGACTATGAAGAAATATGCCTGAACTTAATATTCACTTCAACTCTTCGCCATTTAAAACTTTGCGAGTCAACTTTTATCATGAAGGGTATCAATAGAAGCGCAATTTTATTAGCTTTCCATTGATATATTTCGTTATCTGATAAATGAATTAGAACCATGCATAAATTAGCGTTAACTAAATAAATAAAATCATCAATCGGGTAATTTTCCCGATTGATGAGGTTATTTATTTAGGTAACGCTAATTTATACATGGTACTAATTCATTTATCAGAAGACGAAATATATAAGTAAATAAATAACATCATCAATCGGGAAAATTACCCGATTGATGATTTTATTTTTTTATTTAACGCTAATTTATGCATGGTTCTAATTAATTTATCAGATAACGAAATACATCAATGGAAAGCTAATAAAATTGCGCTTCTATTGATACCCTTCATGATAAAAGTTGACTCGCAAAGTTTTAAATGGCGAAGAGTTAAGTGAATATTAAGTTCATGCATATTTCTTCATAGTCTCGTAATGGCATTTCTTTAGCGTGTTTTACTGTTTTTTATTTGATAATATTATAGAACAAACATTTACGATGATTACAGTATACCATATATACTGATAAACCAGTCTATATGATAGTCCATAGACCACTATATCTCTTTGTCGGGCGCCCCGCGGGCCCCTATGCAGCCCCGCAATTCAAAACATTGTCGCGTGAACAGTCCAGGTATACAGTGGTCTATGGGTGCACCTAAAACGTTCTTTCACCGGTTCATCCACTTCAGTAATAGCGAAGCAGAGGACCAATCGAGCTCTCTGTCCACCCTGAGACATTAACACATGGGTTTCCTTGTTTTGCCTTGTTTCCTTTGCCTTTCCTTGTTTCCTTGTTTTGCCTTGTTTCCTTCGCAGTTTATTTGATCAATGATACTTCGAGATAAAAAAAAAAAAAGTGAATTCAATACAGCAAACTTTACATCAACGAATACATATGGGCACACATAGGGCGCCTGAGCTGCAGATTTAATACTCGGCTACATCAATGTATTCTTTCGACGCATCAATGTTCCACGAAACAACGGCACGTCATAAAATATTTTCTTACGAATGACAGTTTATCACAGGAAAGTTTTTTAAATGGTGGGTCAGTCCTCGAATTACTAACATACACATACACACACACACACACACACACACACACCTACACACACCTGCACACACACACACACGCACGCATGGGGTATCTTATGGGTGTGTGTGGTGTATGAGGTCCCACCATTACCCTAATATCGGACATAATGAGCTCCAAACACGCTCCGGGAAGGTGAAACTGGCGATTGCGAGTCCGGCTCGCGTGGACAAGACCATGGGTGAATGAATGACAGACACACGCACACACACATACAGACACACACGCACATACACACGCACACACACACACACACACACACACACACACACCTATCACAGTTAGCCTCTTACTTTTCTGAAACTGCCTTTGAACGTTTTTTGAATTTTAAATTCAAGGTCAATACTAATCATCAGCTAATACTAATCAAGCTGTCTTTTCGTTTCATTTCCAGAATTGTTCCAACTTCAGTGATTGCCAGCTCATATTTTATATTTTCAAATTTTCCAAGTAATAGAAGGCTTATCTGCACTTTTGATTATCATTATTATCAAATATGCTGCTTAATTTATCTCCTATCAATAATTCACACAGACTCGACTGAAAGTATTGATTCATCAGCTATTTCATTAGTTATAAGTGGACCTTGACTTGGTTCAAACGTTATAAAACTCTGTTGAACCATAACGTTTTGTATATATCAGCCACACATCATGACCATAGATCGCTATGGAGATCAGTGTCATGAAATGGTTAATATATTCTTCCTGTACTCAACTTTGCATGCCCTGTACCATATTAAAAAATATCTTATTACATAACAAGCTGAAGAAAATCCTATATCCTTCTTGTTTTTAGTATATTATCTGATACTTTCTTTATACATAATTAAGGACTGACCAAGAGAGAAAAAAAAAATCAACAAAAAAGCCTACTGAATCTCAGCTCCCATGCTTATAATAAATACACTAGTATAAAAAAAAAAAAAAAAAAAAAAAAAAAAAAAGTAATTTGCAGCCTTGAAATGATCTTTGTAATATCAGTAATCAGAATCATATTTGATGCTGAACGTGCAAACTTTCCCTCGTGTCCGAACACACCATCCACCACGGGGCCTCTACACCCTGCTCTGCCCTCGCTTTGCCATCACCACCGGGACGCATATTCCTGCTTTCTGGAAGAGTATGTGGGGTTTACTCTTGAACACGTCAGGTTAGGTTACGTTAGGTTACGGGCAGGGTAGGTTAGGATATTCAGGTCCACGTAAGGTAACTTTGTGTGGGAATCAATGAGGGTATTTTCGAGATTATCCTATGGTTAGTTTCGGAGCTACAGCCAAGCGTCTTCACTTGGAAACCACATACTGGCATAGAGAACGGGAATATGCCACCGGGACCTCCTGAAGCGATGTGAGTAATATAATGCAGTTTTATCGCCTGCTGTTCCACCTTTATCTCCTGCGCCACCGAGACCTGACTCCAACACAGGGCGATTCAGGAACAAAAATTGATCGCAAACTCTACGTATAGTTCTGCTCCCATTGTTGTGCAAGTCTTGAACACTAAAACTAAAGCAGAAGAATTGTACTCATCTAAGGTAGTGTTATTCAATATTACGACTGCTGATCGTAAACTACAGACTGATCGCAAGCTCCCATTGTTGTGCAAGTTGTAATGGTTTGATGCTTCAGTTCGAAGCTTTGTTTGTCATTGTGTTCGGGGATTCAGTTTAGGGCTTCATGGTTCATATTCGTGTTTACTCCATACCTTGAGAAAATAAAACGTGCAGTTATGGCTCGCACACGCTGACAGCTACACCTGCGTTTGTCTTGCCTCCTCCTCACTCGGCCCTGCCCATGACATGGTGGCAGCTAGAGGAGTCCCCACGCTGCTGTCAGTGACGTACAATTAAATCACTGCAGCCATGAGTGGCATGACGGGCATCACCGTGCCAGCACTCGACTGGGACGCTGAGGACCTGCCCACGGCATTCCGGCGCTTTCGCAACTATGTGAACCACGTCTTCAATGGGCCGCTTGCGGAACAAAACGAGGAGGCTAAAGCTTCGTACCTTATGCTGTGGCTCGGGCCTGTTGGAATAGAACTATTGGAAACATTTAGTTTAACGGAAAAACTGAAAAAGGAAGTGAAGTGTATCCTCGATCGTTTTGAGACCCACTGTGCACCGAAAACAAACTTTCGTCTGGCTCGTTACAACTTGACGAAGCTGAAGCAACATGAAAGTGAGTCCCACGACAACTTTATCGCACGTCTGCGGATACAAGCCGACAAGTGTAAATTTGGGAGCTCTTAAGTGTGAAAGAATTCTTGAACAGTTAATAGCCGGTGCTACACACGAGAAAGTGCAGGAAAAACTGCTAGCTAAGGACGAAAAGTTCACCTTAGATAACGCCATTGACTTGTGTCGTACATTCGAGGCCAACAAAGCCCACATGGCAGAGTTCGTAAATGAAAAGCCTCAAATTAATGCTGTTCGAACCTCAACAGTGAATCGTGGTGGTCCGCAGGCAGCAGCACAAATGGATTGTTCATACTGCGACCGAACTCACGGTTACGATCGCTCCCAGTGCCCTGCTCGCAGATCAATTTGCAGTTATTGTGGGAAGATGGGACATTGGGCAGCCGTGTGTCGGGGGAAGCGGTATCAAAACCGTGAACAGTCCTTCCCTTCTGTGCCTCCGCCACCATCCCCTCGTGAGTATCGAAACGTGATACGCGGACCACAGCCTCACCGAGCCATCCATGAAGTATTGGCCACAGCTGTAAGTGATGAGGAACAGTTGATGTTCGATTCTGTCCGCATATGCAGCAACACAACCACGGGGGTAAGAAAAGAGGCATTTGTTGACGTCCATGTTACCATCCCCAGGCAGCCAGGCAGCCACAGTATGCACGCCAAGATTGATACAGGTGCAGATGGTAACATACTACCCTTACGCTGCTATAAAATGTTGCCACCAGGATTATCGCTGCAGAAGGAGAACATACGGATTTCAGCCTACAATGACTACCAGATACCTCACCATGGCTCTGCAACCATGAACATACAGCATGGCTCCTGTGATTGTGTGACAAAATTTTATGTCGTTGAAACAAACAGCCCTATTATACTTGGTCTGCCGACGTGTGAACAGCTTGGTGTGGTCACTATCCATACTCACGACGCTAAGAATCCGGCACCGCATAAAATGGCGGCTGTCACACATCAGTTAAACGAGCCAATTAGAACAACTGAATACCTACGCCAACTCTACCCCGACTGTTTCGAGGGTCTTGGCCAGTTCAATGGTACTGCACACATAGAGTTGGACCCAAGTGTCCGGCCTGTCATTCACGCCCCACGAAAATGCCCCATACACCTTCGTAAAGACTTGGAAAAGGAATTGGATCGCATGCTGAAATTAGGAGAAATGGATGAACCAACAGAGTGGGTTTCTAGCCTCGTCGTCGCTCGAAAAGCTAACGGCTCATTACGTGTGTGTCTTGACCCCAAAGACCTGAATAGAGCCACCAAACGGCCTCATCACCGCTTAATAACCCCGGAAGAAGTCACACACCAGTTATCCGGCTCCACCTTGTTCACGAAATTGGATGCACTCTCCGGGTATTGGTGTGTAGTGCTCGACGAAGAGTCTAGTAAAGCCACGACCTTCAACACACCGTTTGGAAGGTACCGCTTTATAAGGATGCCGTTTGGGTGGTGTGGCTCTCAAGATGTATTTCAGAAGAAAATGGACGAAATACTGAACGGGTTGAGTGGGGTAATCAGCATTGCAGACGACATTTGTGTTCACGGGAAGGACCAAATCGAGCACGACCAACTGCTACACCAGTTAATGATGAGAGCACGAGAGCGTGGGCTTGTGTTAAACTTTTCTAAGTGTCACGTAGGGCTGAAGGAAGTGACTTTCTTCGGACACTGCTACCACTCGTCAGGAGTTTCACCAGACTCTTCAAAAATATCAGCTATTCAGTCACTAACAGCACCAACAACAGCGCAATAACTACGTTAATTTCTTGGCCTGTGCACCTACGTTTCAAGTTACATCCCACGATTCTCAGACTTAACACATCGCCTGCGGCAACTGCTCAAAGAAGATGCAATGTACCAATGGGCTCACGAGCATCAGTCTGACTTCGAAATGTTAAAAAGCACCATATCAGCTGAGACAACACTGTTTCATTACCGCCCAGAGTTACCTGTTAACGTCGAGGTGGACGCATCGAGTATCTCTATCGGTGCCGTTTTGCAGCAGGATGGGCGGCCGGTGTGCTACGCATCTAAAAGCCTCACAGAGACGGAACAACGATACGCAAATATAGAACGTGAGATGCTGGCGGTCGTCTTCGGATGTGAGCGATTTCGCACCTACCTATACGGTCGGCCATTCACTGTGACAACGGACCATAAACCCCTTGAAATGGTCACCCAAAAGTCATTAAATAGTGCCCCAGCTCGGTTGCAGCGCATGCTACTACGGCTCTTGGAATACGATGTCACCGTGCGGTACAAGCCAGGCCGTATGATGCTCGCTTCGGACGCACTTTCACGCCTCCCTGCCGACCGTGGGGTGCCCGTCCCGATGAACAAGGAAGTGCGTGTCGACCTTCTTCACTTCTCACCGGAGCGACTAGAGGAGCTACGGCGCGCAACAGCAAGTGACGAGGTACTATCACTGGTGCGACGCATTATTGTGGATGGATGGCCGGATCGGCGGTGCCAGTTGAACCCACAGATACGCGACTACTGGAGTGTTAGGGACTCTTGGGTGATAGATGACGGCGTCATACTGAAGGGGAACGCGGCCGTCATACCGAAGCTACTACGTGCGTGGTACATCGATAAGCTCCATGATGGTCACCAGGGGCGCGTGAAAATGGAACTCCGTGCCAAGGACGCAGTGTATTGGCCCGGGATGCGTAACGACATCGAGAGTAAAGTAAACGCCTGCCAACCCTGCCAGTTCACCCGCCCAGCAAACGACTGCATGGAGCTAACGCCGGATCACCAGCATCCAGTACCCCAGGGGCCGTGGCAAGATGTCAGTACAGACTTGTTTTACTACAACAGTCATAATTATATTCTTGTAGTTGATCATTATTCCTCCTATGTATTTGTATATAAATTGACAGGGACGACCAGCCGCGACGTAATAGAGATACTGATGCAGCTATTCGCAGAACATGGCTCGCCAACAACCCTCTACTCAGACAACGGACCGCAATTTGACAGCCGTGAGTTTGCCAACTTTGCCGCAAGATTTGAGTTCCGGCACACCACATCCTCGCCGCTACACCCACAGAGCAACGGCATCGCTGAACGTCAGGTACGGATCGTGAAAGATTTATTAAAAAGAAGTAATGGCAACGACGCATTTTACAGAGGATTACGCTCGCTTAGAAGCACGCCCTTGGACGCACACCTGCCATCACCTGCCGAGATGCTGCTCGGGAGGAAGGTGGACACCCTTCCGCGGCGCGCCTGTGGTGGGCAGCCGAACCACCGTGAGCAGCTCGAGCGGCACCGGGAACAACAACGACTCAACTTTAACGCGCGCTTTCAACGTCATACGCCTGTACGGGCGTTCGATGTTGGGGATCCTGTATTGGTCCGTAATGCGAGAGCAAACGAGTGGCAGCCCGCTACAGTCTTAGATAAGCATCACACCCCTGCATCATACATCGTACAACCAAAGCCTGCAAGGGAAGTCAATCCACCCGAGACGAGTGACGGCGAAACGGCAACAGAGGACAGGATGCACACGCCTCCCGCGTGGCGGAGGGAAGCGATGCCTTTACGCCGCACCGCCCAGATGATCCGTCCTGACCCTGTAAGGACACGCTCGGGTCGTATCAGCCGCCCTCCAGAACGTCTACAGTATTAATTTTTATGTATGGTTCACTTATGTTTAAACCTTTGCATTGCATGTTTTAAGGGGATTCGAGTTTCAAGATAGATTTTGTGTTCGCTATATTTTGAGCTTCAAACCTAAAGTATTTTGATTTCTTAGTCGTAGGCATATGACTTTATTGAATGTTTTATGTACTTCTTTTAAAATTGAGAAGGGAGATGTAATGGTTTGATGCTTCAGTTCGAAGCTTTGTTTGTCATTGTGTTCGGGGATTCAGTTTAGGGCTTCATGGTTCATATTCGTGTTTACTCCATACCTTGAGAAAATAAACCGTGAGTTATGGCTCGCACACGCTGACAGCTACACCTGCGTTTGTCTTGCCTCCTCCTCACTCGGCCCTGCCCATGACACAAGTCTTGAATAGTAAAACAGAGTAGCATTGTTTGTATTTATGGTTCTGTTAACAAAAACAGCAATACGCATTATAGCGTAGAATATGAGTACTCCAAATAAGCAAAAAATATTCCTACACCTTCTTTAATAATGTTATGGCATAACAACAAGCCGAATGATTAATTTAAATCATGGATCATTAGATACGCATTGTTGATGGTCAACATGTTATGGCGCATATTCATCACAATTGAGAGAAACAATATGATGTTTAATGCCCAAAAATACATTACGATTCATGTCATTCAATTGTAATCGCTGAACTGTTAGGAGGAATAATTTTATAACATATCAAAGCCATAAAACTCAATTTTATAACATATCAAAGCCATAAAACTCATGTATGCCTCGTATTTCTACACTAAACCTTAATTAATAGAGAACTCCAGACTACAGCTTTTGCCAGCTTACTAGGCTGCGACTTTTGCCAGGTTATTAGGCCTCAACATTTGCCAGATGACAAGGGTGCAACTTATGCCGGGTAAGGCTACGCTATGTAGCCACACAGTATTTTACTTCAGTACCTACTCTGGAATAAGCTACATTTATCATCTATAAAAAAAAATAGCTTGCAAACGCAACTAAATAACAAAACGCTGCCTGCCTACAAAAGTAATTTGCCCTCGAGTGGGTATATACTCCAAACAAAACTGTAACCTGTTAACAAGCCACAACAAGGTATCTGCATGGCTACAAGCGTATATAATGGCTAAGTAAGTAATATTCACACACTACACGAGGCCTTCCAGCTGCACAGATAAGACTGACGCAATACACCGAGGCATCACTGAAGTCACCCTTCCTTGGGGGGCCTTCTTTTATAATATATAGAACCAATATTTGAGGCGCAAAAGGCTTCTTCCTCGTATCACACATCAATATACAATGAATAATAAACGTCCATCTTACCTCGTCACTCTGTATGCGCCTTCACACAACCGATAAATGGTATACTTGAAGAGAAGACGAGACATACGCCGTTTAAGTCACATGTTCCTCAAAACTATAAACACAACAAGTATCTCGCACCGACGACGCGCTCAGAGGATTCGACTCTACTCGCTATATGGTATTTTTATGATTTTTGCCATTTGTCGTCTTATATTGCACAAACTTCATTGTTTAAAATTATAATAGATAAATAATTTATATTTAATACAAAATTATCCAATTATGTATTTCTAACATGAAGGAAAGAATCTAATACTATATAGGGAATCAAGTGCGCTTACCTTGCGGTTGCCCGCTATCCACTGTGAAGGAATTTATGTTTCTTGTAACTCGTGTGGCAACTCATGTAACTCCAGCCCTGTGTGCCTTTATAAACCTTACTAATAGCGTGTTTTGACCACTACTGAGGCCCAGCTGAAGGTATTGTGTTAAGAGGAGCGATGGCGAGTGGCAGGCGTGAGGAGAGGAGGCGCGCGGAGGACGACAAGCGAGTGAGTGTTGTGTGAGGCTGTGAGGGTTGTCTGCTGGGTGCATAGCATGGCCGCCCTGCCATCCACGGCGGTATTATGGTGCCTTATTGTATTCTATTGTATACTTTATGATGATGCTTCTTACGGAGGATGTTTAGGGGAGTATATTAGGTTGATATGTATTATTATTATTATGTAGTATATCATATATGTAGGGTTGAGTATATTAAGTCACGTGGAGCAAGGAGGACTGAAACAAAATCCTGACATAACGCTACACCCGGGTAGCTTTCCGCCTGCTGCTGCTGACGCCTGCCATAACTGATGAGCGGCAGGTTCGTAACACGGAGGCGTTTGTGTTATGCAGACGCAAGAAACTTGTGTATCTGTGTAATGCCCCGTATAAGGCCTTATCATAGGGGGCAGCTTAGTCACACACACACACACACACACACACACACACACACTTTAATATATCCTCTCCTCCCAAACACCCACAAATAGACCTTTCACTAACACACACTAACAGACTTTCTCTTCCTCACAATAGCACGGCGCTGTAATAAACCTTGAATAATTTCCTATGATTTCTCCACCAGTGAACCTTTTTTTTATCTCTCTAATATGTAGAAAATCAAGAATGTTCTCACTTCGATCCCAATCCCTAGAGACAGAGACATACAGACACACATTCAAACAGACAGACATTCAAACAGACAGACAGACAGACAGACAGACAGAGACAGACAGAGGGTGAGATAAACTTTTGCAGTCATCTCGCAATAAGTCATTCATTAAGTCTCCATCTAGTGTTGGAATACAATGATAAAAGTCTTTGTTTTCATTGGAGCATCAGTGATTTTTACATGAATACATATTACGTGCAACCAAAGAAATCAGTGATGCGTACAGGGAAAAGTTACTCCGGTGTGTGCGGGGAAGACTTGTAGCAGATTGATAAACACCAAGAAGGGAAAAAGTAACATATTAATCAGGAATGAAAGGTAACGCAGGGAAAGGAGATATCATAAATGTGCAAACAAACGAGAACAAGAGAGAGAGAGAGAGAGAGACTCGGATGATCTTTCCAATGTGTCACCAAGATCACTGATGGAAATATAATTTATGACTTCAAAGCCATAGAGAGCACTTCATATTTTTGCAATCATGCTTCAGTTCATTTCCGCCGCTGTGCACCCCTGCAGGCGACAGCTTGTTCCACTTACTAACAGGGTCATGGCAAGGCAATGTTGGCTATAGTTATATTATTTCATTTGCATAATAACCGAGGTCCATGCCATTATTTTTGTGTCAACGATCTGAAATTATATATGAATTAATTCTGCTCTTAATATTCGGAGATCTTGTTCACAATGTTGTAGCATTTAATGGAAATGGTTTTTTTTTCGTT
>JACEEZ010010004.1:62500-75000 GCA_016584305.1 Chionoecetes opilio | reverse complement strand
AAAGGTTAGTGATTAGTAGGAAATATCCACGGCTTTACAAATTTCCGAGTTCATGAGCGAATCGGGACTGGTCTAACATCGCGAATCAACTTTATTAATTCATAGCTGGTATGTTTGTTCTGGTTCTTAGCATATGTAATGTGAACTACACATATGTAAGTATTTATGTTGGACATGATGTATATCTGGATTAAGCTGTCGGAGTGCAGCTCTCCTGCCACAAAACTATTCAAAAATGAGTTGTCCAAGTTCTGTTCGACCACGTGCGCTGGAAGTTGGACGAGTACTAGTGAGGCTTCGCCATGACTTCGCCCTGCCTGTCACCTGGCTGACTGAGCGACGGCTTACTCGGTATTCCCACCCTCACTCGCCCTGGAATAACGGCTGGCAGTGATAGTACAATCCCCATGATTCCTGCAGCATAATGATACACTATCAGTTACTAGCAAATTATACCATATGAAATATCATTACATATATTCTTTCTATGCAACATTTGTAAAAATCAGATCAAAATTAATATGGTTTGAAAGTTGCAGTACGGTTCATGTTTGGAGCTGGTGTCCGTGCCGCACGTGTCAGCCTGATATTCCTAGGCATTTCCATGCAAATGATGATGGTAAGCGGGTATTCCCAGTCCGTAGTAATTGCATACATTATTGGAACGATACAATATGATGATCGCATGGGTACCGCCCATGCGATGGAGCCTTACAATAAACAAAAAAGTATTCAAACGATACTAAGTTTTTGTTCATATGCTATTTGATGTAAATAACCTCCAAAAATATTTATCAGACTTTAAATGAAGTCTTTGATGCGTTCGTTATGGAATGTTTACCGTTGCATAGAAGAAAGTGTGATACCGTGGAAATCTTAGCCAAGCTGGCGACACCGCCTGGAAGTAGATTTGCGTAAACACTGTACTCAGCTTATATCGTCCACATTACTGCTCACATATAAAATAGTGTGAATGATTAGATTATAACGTGATTTTTTGCGTAGCAGGAAGTAGGTGAAGCTGTCTTATCTCAGAAATATAGCTCGTTGCATCCGGGAAATATACTAGCCACCTTCCTGACGTTTCTTACCTGTATTAAACCGTGATTGATGATTATTTAGCTTGGTATTCTGGCTCATGTGTTTAGTTTATAATGATATGTAATTACAAGTCACCGTGTATCCTAGTTAATGGGTTGTAGCTACCAAATAATTAGAACCAAAGGTGGTATTATTTTACACTAGGACCGAAATTCGCTACACATTTGGGAGTTTGGTTTCTGTTTAACTTATTGGATTCTAGGAAGCATTCTCTCTGAGCTTTCGTCGCAAATAATTACTTTTGGAGATATGACTTCTTGAGGAGGACAGAGACAAGTGTTTACATCAGCCTCACTCTTCTTCCTCTTGTGACCTGCATCGCCTCGATTCTTCCCTTGCCGTGGACACTTTTTAATGAGGATTGCGCTTTAGTTTGGAGGTTAAAACGTGGGGATAGGTAAGGTTAGTGAGTCAAAACGTGGGCTAGGCTAGGTTAGGTTAGTGAGTCAAAAGGTGGGGTTAGGTTAGGCCAGGTTAGGTTAGTGAGTCAAAAGGTGGGGTTAGGTTAGTTTGATTTTCATATCTCATATGTACACGCCTTCCTATTAAATATATCTTATATAATATATATTTTTTACAATTTTTCACATCGGCGGGACTTCTAATTCTCTGCGATAGTTCTAGTTCTTGATCTTGATATTATAGTACTCAGTACAAACATTTAATAAGCTTTTACTGGTGTTTCTGCATTCATTGATTAAATACCAGCAATAACTTGATCGGTTAAGTTAGGTTAGGTAATTAATGTCCATGTTAGGTTAGTAAACTAGTGGGGGAGATTCAGTTAAGTTCAGATACGTAACCAATCTCAAAAACACAGTTCAGATTGTTCCAAAATACATCAAATCCACCAGAAAAATATAGATTACGAATAAAAAGGAACTAAACCGAATCTAACATGGGAGGACATGACCCCAATGGACCCCCTTTCCTTAATTAAACTAACCTAACCAACCTTAAAAACCTCAGGCTTCCCAGTGATGTAACTTATTTTTACTATTACCATACCTTATTGTGATGACTCTTTAATCAAACTCTTCAAAGCAACAATGTCTTGCTTCTGTCAAGAGGGTAAAATAATAACTAGTGATTACCAAGAAAAACAAAGGTCAGATTCTTTCAAAACACATCAAAATCTATCGGATTATCTGAAAAAGGAGAGTCACAAAAACGAATCTCTAGCCCTCGGGCCAGGTGTATGGTATTGTACTCTAGTCTACCGGATTTCTCGTTCCCATCGGCGAGAAATCCTACATGTCACGCGTCAAGTATTACTTTTTTCTAGGACTCGATATACATATCAGTATTATTCTAGTGTTTGCCCATATTCCCCCATCTCCCGAAAACAAGCTTAGGGACCTGAGGGAATGCAGGATATTTGACTGAGGTACAAAATAGGCGTCGCAACCAGTTTTTGAGTTAAGGTTGTAAAAATTCCCTAGATCTAGGGTAAATGGATTGGATTTCTTCCAAGTCCAGAGACGTGTAAACCTTACGATCCTCACAAACCTAATGATAACCGGAGTGTCGAGAACACCCACCCACCCTCGCAAGAGGTAAGGTAGAATTTTGTCATGTTACCGAGGGGTTGAGGGGGGAGGAGCCCCCCGCTAGTAGGTTAGGTTAAATTTGATAAGGTTAGGAGGTTAGGTTAGATTACTGGGGGTCGAGGGAGCCGGAGACCTCGCTAGGTTAGGTTAGGTTAAATCCGCTAGGAGGTTTGGTTCTAAACAAAATCCCCAAAATCCAGGGGGGGAAAATCTAGATTTAGGGGAAATTAACCCAGATCTAGGGATATTAACCTAGATATAGGGTATTTTGACTCTTACACACCTCAAAAAATAATTGTTTCCGACGAGATCTTTGTTCTGCACCCGAAAATGTACCTATATATCAAATAAACTTTTACTTGTGCTTCTGTATACCTAACCTGACGGTAACCTTACCTAACCGTTACTGACAGAAATTACAACTTGGGGGGGGTATTATGGGGCGGTATAAGAAAATATATTAATTCCCGCTATAAACAAGAGCTAAATTTATTCAAAACACATCAAAACTAAATAGAAAATAATGTCTTCGAAAAACGTGGTGGCCAATTATAAAAAACCTTTTATTCCTGCTTTTCAACTATTACAAATGAAACTGTTGGCAAAAATTTCCCCGCCGTCGATTGTTCGGTATTATTCTAGTGCTTGTCCATACTACCCTCTCTCCCCCAAAACAAGCTTGGGGGAATGCGGGGTATTTGGCTGAGGAGATATAATGGACGAGAACTGCGCGATCGCTACTGCTGTTATTATAGTTAAGTTTTCTGTATTTGTTTTTCAGTATATTGTGCAGTATCAATTCCCTTCTGCGTAACCTTTAAACGTATACACATCTTAGAAATGATATAGTTGTCTAATAACGCATACAGACACACCCTCCCCATCTAGAGGCCCCCCCACCCTTCAGGAGGTTAGGTTAAGGGTCGGTTAGGTTAAAAAACTAGTCCGTGTCCTAAGAAAATGACCGCGTAGTCCTCGTCCATTTTTACCATCTGGGGTACAAAATATATGTCGCAACCACATACTTTTTGAGTTAGGGATAGTGTAAAACTTCCCTAGATCTAGTGAAAATTGATTGGATTTTGTAAAAGTCCAGAGACGTGGGAACCTTACGCTCCTCACAAACAGAATGATGATCAGTGTCGAGAACCCCCCCACCCCTCCCACTAAGAGGTAGGGTAAACTTTTATTAGGTTACCGGGGGGTCGAGATTGGGCGGAGTCCCCCCCTCGTTAGAAGGTTAGGTTAGATTATCGGGTGATTATCGCTAGGAAGGTAGGTTAAATTATCGGGGGGTCTAAGGGGGCAGAGCCCCACGCTAGGAAGTTAGGTTTAATTTGCTTTGGTTAAGTAATTACCGGGGGTCGAGGGGGGCAGAGCCCCCCGCTTGGAGGTTAGGTTAAATCTGGTTGGGTAAATTTCCCTAGCCCTAAGGATGTCTGGCTCTCCTACATAACTCCCAAAATCTTAAATTTGTACATTTTCCGTAAGTGTCAGACGCATCATTTGCTCCCCACCCGAAAATCCCGCATTCCCACAGGTCCCCAAGGCTTGGGGAAAGGGGGAGAGTATGGGCAAACGCTAGAAATTATAGCCACGTACGCTGATTCATAAAAGCCGTACGCTGGGGACCGGGATATGTATTTAACAAAAAACAGCTGGTCGCAGTGTTTACAGATCGAGCAGTGTTACAAGCGAGCGGTTGGTACAGGAACATACCAAATACATGTATATGTACGGGGTAGGCGATATGTATATGATTCATAAATACATATAATAATGCAAATCAAAGGTATAGAAGCTTTTGTGATAGAAGAAAGTATCCTTCTCACAAAATCCATGTATATGTATTATCATTTGTACCGCTGCTCTGAGCGGAGCGTATAATTTCAGGCTTGCCACCAACGGTTGATACATTATAATTTATAATTTATCAATACAAAACAGTAGGACCCCCAAAAATTACAGATTATATTCATATATATGTAATTTAGCATCATTGTATAGTAATAGCTGCGGTAAAGAGACTATTTATGTAATATTTTCCTCTGCCATGTACATGTTCCGCATCGGTTTGTAATCTTGCCTCAGGCCTGCCCACTACATTTAAGCTCCGCCCATTCTCGACGACTAGGAATACCATCGTGGTATATGATGATCGCAATTGCGACGGTAGTATTTACATCGTGGTAATCGCAATTGCGATAGACTAGGAATACGACCCTCAGTCTCATGTCGGCATTGCGCGTGTGTGGCGGTGTCTTCATTAATTACCCTTTGACGGGGCAAAATTGAGTGAAGTATTAACAAAACATCCACTTTTCTGAGTTGATATTAAAAAAAAATATTGTAATCTAAGCAAGAGGCAGACAAACACCAGTTTTATCCACTCAACGCACTTTTCAAGCAGAATTATAATATGAACACCCAACATGTGCACCACCTCATCCACCCCTACCGTCCCCCCCCCCCCTTCACCATCCTTCTAGTGCCTCTACCATCAGTCAGCAATCACCATCACTTATCTGCAACCATAAGTGAGGTAGGTCAAATTTCTTGTGCCATCCTGTTGAGTAAAGTTTGCACTGCCTCCATTCTACCTATGTATGTGCGAGCAGCAAGAATATTAATACGTCTGTGTGTGTGTGTCATTAGTAACAAATGAAAGTCTCTCTCTCTCTCTCTCTCTCTCTCTCTCTCTCTCTCTCTCCTCTCTCTCTCTCTCTCTCTCTCTCTCTCTCCCTCTCTCCCTCTCCCCTCTCCTCCCCCTCTCCCTCTCTCTCCTCTCTCCCTCTCTCTCTCTCTCAGGTAAAGGTCTCTAGGCTTTTAGATGCAAATTTGAAGGAAATTACACTAAATATGTATCCTAAATTTACGTAGTTTGTATATCACCTACTAGGTTACTACTAACACATTAACATCTAATAGCAAAAAAAAAAAAAAGGAAATGTACACTCTCCAGAATATTCAAACGAGCCAAGACCATTACACACATGCGTCAAACACGTAATATATTATTTCTTTCACTTCACATGCACAAACAGGTTTTAGCACCTGAATCTTCATATTTATAGTCTGCGCGCAGAATGTATTAAGCAGTGAAGAAATTCATTGCGTCACGGAACTCATATTACTGTCACACATTTCTTCACTGACCATGATGCATTTGTCTGTAATTTACGGTTGAATGCACACTCTATAAAGATAAAAATTCATTCATGAGTCACACTTTCACACTTTCAGGTCGCGTCACACTGCTTGCGTCGTTTGAGAGAGAGAGAGAGAGAGAGAGAGAGAGAGAGAGAGAGAGAAGAGTTTAGAGATTGACTTACAGTTATTTTTTTTTTTTTTTTTCTTTGATATTTTTTTATCTCTCTCTCTCTCTCTCTCTCTCTCTCTCTCTCTCTCTCTCTCTCTCTGCCCATTATGCCTTCATGACCAGTGCGGGATACACATGTTTGTTGTTGTTGTTTTGGCGGACAACCACACACCGGCGTTCACTCCATCACTCAGCACAAAACACGCCGCTGCTGCAACATACCTCACACCGAGTTTTCCACATGTGTTCAGCGATGCCAGCTACTGTATTTATGTTCAAGGTGTTGTATTATTGTAGACTCTACAACGATAGAACACCTTATCGTTATATATTATCTCCTTATCTCCTCCACACAAACAGCGTCACCACCATCACTATCACCACCAAGACTCCCACTCCGGCACTCCCTAGAGAGAGAGAGAGAGAGAGAGAATTCACGATATATATTGCCAACACGCCAGAATGAAACAGCGAGTATGATTCGAACGCAATGACAAGTCGTTACCACTGAGCCACTTTTAACGGGCAGAGAAAATAGAAAGTAGAGGAGATTACGAAGGGGAGAATCAGGGGCATAGGTGAGGGTAAACTAATGGCGCGGAAAATGTATTACAGATCAATAACTATCGAGAGTTGTTAAAATCCAATTACCGAGAAAAAATAAAGCTTTCAACTTGTGAAATTTGCCCCGACCCACTCCGCCGAGATTAACGAGCTCATCGTCGGGGTAATTAAAACCATTAAACTGACGGTGAACTCCAAAGGTGTTTTATTGCTGTTAATGAAAAGTCAGGGGTCCGGAAAATAAACAGTCGCAACTTTTTACACTTATCTTTGTTTCTTTGTCGTTGAGATTGGGTACGATTAGGAAGACAAGGATACAGGCTGTGTAAGTTAAACATTACCTTCTTATCGTTGTTACTGGGTGCGGTGGGGGAGGTGGGGGTGGTGGAGTGATGGTGGTAGTGGTAGTTTTGATGGTTGTGGTGGTTGTTGAAATGGTGATGGTGGAGGTGGTATTTGTAGTAGTAGTGATGGTGTTGGCAGTAGTGGTAATGACAGTGATGGAATTAGAAGTAGAAGTAGTGGTAGTAGTAGTAATGTTGGTGATGGTGGTAGAAGGCAGCGAGACGGGGCGGAACGCGCGGCTCTTGTCACCCACAGCTACCAGGGGACTGAAGGAGCGAAGGGAGGAGGATCTTCTGTTATAACGAGGAACAACCTGCGTACTGTTGAGGGAAGGAGCGGGTGGCATGGTGGAGGAGGTGCAGCCCCTGTACGTTAGTCTTGCCTCCGAGGCTGAGGACCCACAAGTGACTGTCCTGTCCAGCCTGTGTATGGCCTGCCAAGAGAGGGTAAGGGGGGCAGGCCGGGCAGGGAGGGGTGAGGGAAGGGAGGGCAGGATCAAGGTGTGAATAAGAGTGTTAGTAGAGTAGTTAGTGCGGAGTCAATAGGGAGTTTTAAAAGGAAGCTAGACAGCTTTATGGATGGGGATGAAAGGTGGATGTAGGTAGTGTTAAGTAACAGGAACTACCACGTATAGGTCTCACGGCCTCTTGTAGCTTCCTTATTTTCTTATCTTCTTATGTAAGTAGCAGTGATGATCGTGATATTGGAAGTAGTAATAGCAAATATGGTGTTGGTAGTAGTGGAAGCCGTAGTAGTAATGATTGTGGTAATGGTAGCTGTAGCTGTAGTGGCAGTGATGGTAGTAGTGGTGGTGGGCCCTTCTCAACCCCCCCCACACACACACACCCTCAACATTTGACACACTCAGGCTGCCTCGCCGTACACACACACACACACACTTATAATACTTACCTATCAAGATGTAATGCAAATCAGTTCTCTCGCAAAATAGTTCCACAAAAAAGTCAATACAGGTAATCATTTTAAAACAAGGATGTAACAACGCCACCATCACCTCCATTATATCTGCAGTGAATGAGGGCACAGTAGGGGGATCGAGGGGGTGCAGGATGAGCATGAATGAAGAAGAATATGGATTTGGGGAATGGGAAAGCTAATTGGAATGTTCAATACAATCAGATATTTTTTTCAACTTATATAATATTTTCAGCTACATTTGCCAACATTAACAGTATTTTACGTATGCTGTATGGGCAGGTATGTTAGTGTGTCGGGAGGGTGAAGGGATCGGTGCAATCCATCCATACAGGCAATGACATATATCACAGGTGAAGGGAGGAAGGGAAGCTGATCCATCAAGGGAATATCAACAGGCTAGGAACGTTCGTCATCAAACCCAATTATCCTTCACAGGTGTGTGTGTGTGTGTGTGTGTGTGTGTGTTGTATTCATCCCCTCGGTAAAGGATAATTTATATGCTCTTTTGTCTATCAATCTAGACAGATGATAGACACCAATATTAATATATGCAAAATATGAAGCTCATCAAAGGCAAAGATGGAATATGATGATAATGGCGTGCGTATGAGAGAGAGAGAGAGAGAGAGAGAGAGAGAGAGAGAGAGAGAGAAGAGAGAGAGAGAGAGAGAGAGAAAAAAAAAACGTTAAAGATAATCGTATACCAGTTTTTTTTTCTTTGTTCATTGTTGATGTTGGTGTGGGTGTGTGTGTTCAATGTCCCTTCTGCGTTTTTGCAATTCTATGTTGTGTCCTTTTCCATGTTTGTGTTTGTGGTGTGTCGCGGCTGTAGTGGCATCATCGGCCTGAAAGTGGGCTTCCATCTTTATCCTGGAATTGCAAATACATTCAACATTTACCCCCCCCGCATATATATATATATATAATAGAGAGGGAGAGGGAGATATTTTTTTTAGAGTATGTGTTGTGAGGTAGGCGAGAATGAACGAGGTGAGAGGAAGGGGAGGTGGAAGGGAATGAGAAGGGCGAGGAAGGAGGGCAGCAGTAAAACCTTGGAGGAGATGCACAGAAAGAGGAGGAGGAGGACAGGAAGACGAGAGGAGGGATGCAGGGACACAACGAGGGGGAACCGTTGTGGGGACCAGAAGCACAGGTGGAAAAATATATGTAAGGGCACACACAAAAACTAGAAAAGGAAACGGGTAATATGGAGATACGGAAAATAGGTCAAAGTTTATAAGAAGGAAAATATCCCAACCAAAATGATGGAAAAATCGCAAGAAAAGCAAATAATTCATAAACAAAAATAGTAAACTGCAGAAAGGATACAAAACAGAAAGAAAGTGAAGTAACTGTGAATGAAATTATGTAAACAAAGAGTATCAAACGGAAAGGGACTTGGAAGAAATGGAAAAGGAAAGAGAAAGTGGAAAACACGTATGATTAAAAGAGCCTTCCTTCCTTCCTTCCTTCCTTCCTTCCTTCCTTCCTTCCTTCCTTTTCCCTTCTCGCGTTATTACTCTTCCTGTCCAAGCTTTCTTACTCGCCCCTGGTGCCTCGTTAGCGCGTTGAGGCCCTGAAGAGTGACTGGAATTTATGGTGGAGGCTGTCAGCGAGTACTACCACCACCACCACCACCACCACCACCACCACCACCATTACTACCTCAACAGTACTACCACTATCTACCATCCACTACCACCACAACCACAGCCACCTTGTACTTCCACCACCATTGCTACCACCATCAACACTACATCCACCACCAACAGTACCTCTCCCTAGCATCATCACCACTACCGCCACCATCATCACTCGGTCCACCATCGCTACAGCCGGTCAAATCATCACAATATAGTCACCACAAGTAGCATAAGTAACAAGCATCATCAGCAAGGGCGGCGCTCTGGGCACAGATAGTATTTGACATACTAATCAAAGAAGGCGTGAATAAGAATTGCATTACATCTCATCTTTTCATTTATTTCAGTATAAGTAACGACGGTATTGAGATTCATATTGAAACCAACCAACCATACAAACCTTTCGTAAATATTATATTAAGCTTAGTCCAGCACACATTAAGTAGCCTGACGTGCCCAGACAAAGCCTCGCAAGCTCTCCAACCATAAATATTGACTTTGTTAGTTAATTAATGCCGGGTAAAAAAAAAAGTATCATGGGGTCACAATTCTAAATCACTACGTACGTATTTTACAGCACTGTCGATATTTCCAAACTATGCTAAAAGAACGAGGTTTATCAAGTTTTTTTCCGCCAAATTTTAGGTTACATGTCATTTGGTACTAAAGCGATTGGTACTGAGGTCAATTGATCACGAGTTCACGTCGGCCACGCGCCATATGGGACACAGGTTAATTAGGCCTCAAACCGTCTAGGCCACGAGACAATTGGGACCCACTTCCAAATGGCCATAGTGTCAGATAGGACCCAAAGCGTGGAGAAAGATAGATAGATAGATAGAGAGAGAGAGAGAGAGAGAGAGAGAGAGAGAGAGGAGAGAGAGAGAGAGAGAGAGAAGAGAGAGAGAGAGAGAAAAAAAAATGTCACTGAGGTGTGACATGACCTATTATGATTGCGGAGAGGAGAAGAAGAGAGGAGAGAGAGAGAAGAGAGAGAGAGGAGAGAGAAGAGAGAGAGAGGATGAGAAGAGAGAGACGAGAGAGAGAACCCGCCCGGTCTCCTCCGAGGATACCAAAGTTTTTCCCTACCAAGGTACAAGGGGGAGCCAACGGATGCTCATTTCTTGTAAAGAATAACATTCAGAGCTCTACCATCGCAGCTCCCATCCCTTGTGGCCCGAGAGTAGAAATCCAGGGCGTCACACTACACCTTGCCCATTCCACCCTCGACTTATACAACATCTATAAGCCTCCCGACGTCAAATTTCCCTTGAGCTAGGTGAGCTCCTCGCCACGCCGCATCCTCGCCGACCTTCATAGGCGGGATTTAAACTGTCACCACCCTATTTTCACTCTCCAGGTCGCACCAATTCAGCAGGACGGCAGCTCGAGACCGCCTCGCCGGCACTCCTGGCGTTGCTCTCCTCACAACGGAGAGCCAAACGCATATGCACGGAGGACGCCTTGATCTCTCCTTCGCACTGACATTCTTCGCCCCTGCGCCTCTTGGGCCCTCCAACCCACACTAACCAGCGACCACTTTGCCATAATTTGCCATCTCAACCTACCTAAAGTCCCCTCTCCCCAGCCTCCCCCCCTAGATGGAACACAAAACTGGCAAATTGGGCCAAAGTTTCAAACCGCCCTCAAAACACACCTCTCCACTCTTGACCCATCCCTCACCGTTGACCAAAAGGAGGCCGCCCTTACAGATGCCTTTCACGCCGCCGCATCCGAGAGCATCCCGCTCACATCTTCCTCTACCACAAAGCCCCTCGGAGATATGGTTTTATAACGACCGCGTGAGGGAGCTCAACAGCCGCATTAACTCCACCCGCAGACACTACCGCCGAAAACCAACTGCTCAAAACAGGGCGCTCCTTCAGGCAGTTGTCAGTGCTGCAACAGGAGGAAAGCTGACATTCGGATGGGAGCACTGGCTAAACTGGTGTCGAGGGCTCGACTCCCACTCGTCACTCGGTGAA
Organism: Chionoecetes opilio; assembly: GCA_016584305.1. Classification (NCBI taxonomy): domain Eukaryota; kingdom Metazoa; phylum Arthropoda; class Malacostraca; order Decapoda; family Majidae; genus Chionoecetes; species Chionoecetes opilio. The sequence continues at coordinate 63,554 of JACEEZ010010004.1, read as the reverse complement.
ATGTGGCGACAGTTACAAGTCATCGCAGGCAACAAGCGGCCCATCCGACCCCCCCACCCTGACCCTGACCACTGCTCGCGAAGACAGAGAGGCCGCCTCCTCATTTGCCACTCGCACCTGCACTGACAATCTACCAGCTGAGGACACGTGACAGATTGACAGAGCTCCTGCCAGCAAGAAATGATCAAGTAGACCGCGCTGTGAGGATCAGTCAAACACACAACACATCCCTCACCCTCCTCGAACTACGTCGGGCACTTAAAACGAGTGGAGATACTTCCCCGGGGGCTGACAGGATTACATACTCCATGATCACCAAATGCAGGTCTCAGATGGTCACTCCGCCCTTCTCACCCTCTTCAACGCCTCCTGGGAGGCCTGCAAACTACCATTAAAATGGAAGGAGGCTACCATCAACCCATACTAAGCCCAAAGATCCTGGTGCCATGCGCCCTATCTCCCTCCTCAGCTGTGTGGGCAAAAACCATGGAGCGGATAGTCCTAAACAGGCTAACCTGGGCGGTCGGTCCGCTCCATCAAGACCTCTTTGCCTACAGGCGGGGCATTGGGAACAGCTGAATGCCTTTCCACTCTTCTATGCGCTGCCAGTTCCGGAGGTACCACAGTAGCCTTCCTCGATCTCGAGAAAGCCTTTGAACTCGCAACTGCCGAGTGATCCTTTCGCTTCTGGTCCGCAAGGGAGTATGCGGCAGACTCCTTATATGGCTCAAAGACTTCCTATCGGGCCGAGCGGCTAGAGTTGCCTTTCAGGGGGGAACGTCTCAACTCCATCAACACGAAAACGGAACACCACAGGGCAGCATTCTTTTGAGCCCCTTCCTGTTTAACATACTAATGGAAGAACTCATCTCTCTCCCACTCCCACCCGGAACTAAGCTTCTCTGCTATGCGGACGACCTTGCCCTCTACTGCACTGGACCCGCCCACGCACAACGAGCCCAGAACCTGTTGACTGATATAACCACCAAGTGTAGGGAACTAGGCGTGAAGCTGAATGTGGCAAAATCCAAGGCCATGGCCTTTGGGTGTGACG
>JACEEZ010010004.1:55000-57500 GCA_016584305.1 Chionoecetes opilio | reverse complement strand
ACTTATATATCATGATGGATTTTTTTTCAATAGTATTGGTAATTGGTATCATCATTATTATCCTTCTGTTATCATCATTTATAAATATTAGTTACAAACTATCATTATAAATATTTTCATAATCATTATCATTATCCCTGAAGAAGCGAAGAACAGGTTTTATTTGCATACATCATATTTTTTATTATTATAAATATTTTAAATATTTATATATATATATATATATTATATATATATATAATTATATATATATATATATATATATATATATATATATATATATATATTATATATATATATATATATATATTATAATATATATATATATATATATATTATATTTTATATAATAATATATATATATATAATTCATATTGCCATAAAATATACAAAATATTTATAAATATATACAGTAAAAGATTTGTACACACACACACACACACACACAACACACACACCACACACACACAGGCATACACACACAATCACACACAAACTTATATATATATATATATATATATACTAGCCGCAAAGCCGCCCTCCGGGCGGACTTTTTGGCTAGCTCCTGCGGAGGGCTATTGGTGGGCCTTCTGCCCACCACCTGTGTTTGGTGGGACTTCGGCCCACCAAACACGGACTCTCCAGATAGCCCCTTCTAACTTTCCTGAAATCATGGATGTAGAAATGTATGTATTCCCCCCACCCATTCACTCACCCATTACTCATCACCCCCCCCCCTTCACTCACCCATTACCCATCACCCCCCACCCATTCACTCACCCAATACCCATCACCACACACCCATTCACTCACCCATTACCCATCACCGCCCACCTATTCCCTCACCCATCACCCATCACCCCCATCCCATCAACCCCCACCCATTCACTCACCCATCACCCCACACCCATTACCCATCACCCCACCCATACACTCACCCATTACCCATCACCCTACATCAAGGTTTCCTCAATTCTCGCAACCCACTTTTTTTCACAATTCTCGCTAATAGGATGCTTATAAAAAAAAAAAAAAGTGATCGGATCATCTCATAAGTGGGCTTAAAACCTTCATCTGGTCGACCTGGTTCCAAAAATGTGCCATATGAGGTGATTGCGCCACGGTGGGCGGAACCTATACCACACACACACACACACACACACACACACACACACACACAGACAGACAGACAGACAGACAGACACACTTTCGCTTATATATATATATATATATATATATATATAGTATATATATAAATATATAATAATAGATATATAAGATAGATAGATAGTAGAGATAGAGAGAGACAGAGAGGAGAGAGAGAGAGAGAGAGAGAGAGAGAAGAGAGAGAGAGAGAGAGAGAGAGAAGAAGAGAAGAGAGAGAGAGAGAGAGAGATGGAGAGAGAGAGCGAGAGAGTAGAGAGGAGAGAGAGATGTATGAACTCGGTATGTTCGAATCCTGCCCGGTTTGCCAAAATATTTCGGCAATCGTCGAATTGTCTAAGATTACCCACATGCTACCCTTTTAACCATATAATAAAGTGGATCTATAGCTGTAGAGTCCTCTCTCTCTCCCCTCTATCTTCTCTCTCTTCTCTCTCTCTCGCTCTCTCTCTCTCTCCTCTCTCTCTCTCTTTCTCTTCTCTCTCTCTCTTCTCTCTTTCTTTTTCTTTCTCTCTCTCTCTCTCTCTCTCTCTCTCTCTCTCTCCTCTCTCTCTCGTCTCTCTCTTCTCTCTCTCTCTCCTCTCTCTCTCTCTCTCTCTCTCTCTCTCTCTCTCTCTCTCTCTCTCTCTCCTTCTCTCTCTCTCTCTCTCTCTCTCCTCTTCTATCCTCGGCCTCAGGGAAAAGTTTTCCATTGAAGAGTCTAGAAGAGACTAAGATATTAAAAGATGAAGTAGAGCGATGAGAGAGAGAGAAGAGGAGAGAGAGAGAGAGAGGAGAGAGAGAGAGAGAGAGAGAGAGAGAGGAGAGAGAGAGAGAGAGAGAGAGAGAGAGAGAGAGAGAGAGAGAGAGAGAGAGAGATCCGTCTGGCTTTCATTCGGTCGCGAGTTCAAGGCTCACTTAAGCCCTGATATTTTTCGTTGATAATGCAAGCAGTTACTGTCCCCCTTGAGGAAGGGCAATAGGTGTGGGAGGCCGCGGGTGAGTTGAGGTGGGCGGCAGGAGAAGGGAGGGAAGGGAGACGAGGCGTCGCCGGGGGAGCGAGGAGACAGGCCGATGAATGCGCCCCTGACCTGACCCAAGCCCGACCGCGACTCGGCCAGGGGTGGGGGGGGGGGGGGCAAGAGGGTGCGGGGGGGGTGAGGTGGCAGACATCGTAGCCCAAGGCACAGGGAGGGGCACACCATTTCCCACCATTTTCAGGGAGGTAGGAACAGGTAGCAGGTAGGAACACGTGTGGACACCGCCCCTGGCAACTAATGATCGCCACGCCGGGGATATGTAATACTTATCGACTGTGCGATAAAGATGACACATTCTTGAACATAATAGTATAAAA
>JACEEZ010010004.1:40000-47500 GCA_016584305.1 Chionoecetes opilio | reverse complement strand
TATAGCTGTAAAGCTTCTCTCTCTCTCTCTCTCTCTCTCTCTCTCTCTCTCTCTCTCTCTCTCTCTCTCTCTCTCTCTCTCCTCAGGGAAAAGTTTATCCATCTGAAGTGTTCCTTATACTTCTAAGATATTATAGATTACTTTCAGACGATTGAGAGAGAGAGAGAGAGAGAGAGAGAGAGAGAGAGAGAGAGAGAGAGAGAGAGAGAGAGGAGAGAGAGAGAGAGAGAGAGAGAGAGAGAGAGAGAGAGAGAGATATCTGTCTGTCTTTCATTCGGTCGAGAGTTCAAGGCTCACTTAAGCCCTGATATTTTTCGTTGACAATGCAAGCAGTTACTGTCCCCCTTGAGGAAGGGCAATAGGTGTGTGTGGTGTGCGAGGTCCTTGCAGCTTTACTCAACATCACAGATGTTGACACTAGAACAATGTCGTCACTAGAACAAAAACTCTAGTATCGACATTGGCCGAAAGAATCAAACACAAATGCAGCAGCAAACTTCATTATAAAAACACCTATCAGAGCTGACTACATTCCCACTTTCATACAGCTCACGAGGGACATGGTGGGCATTGTAAATGGATTATCAAAGCAGCAACCATTCTGAATTATCTTTAGTCAACTGGGACGATGTGAGGGCTGCCTCAGGACCCCAGGAGACCTGCTTCAGGCCCCAAGGCAAGCCTTCCATGGGAAGACCTCTTCTCGCCCCCGACGCACTGAAAGCTAATGCTGTCTGTCAGGTAGTGAGGTCCTTCCACCCAGGCTACCCTTACCCCTGGCAACTAATGATTGCCACGCCGGGGATATGTATTACTTACCGACTGTGCGATAAATATGACACATTCTTGAACATAATAGTATACAACTAGTTCAAAAATAGGGTGATATATGATTGGAATGGACTCAGTCGTCAGGTAGTTAGTGCGGAGTCAATAAGGAACTTATAAAGGAGGCTAGACAATTTCATGGATGGGGATGCAAGGTGGATATAGGTAGTGTTAAGTAACAGGAACTACCACGTGTAGTTGTAGTTTCCTTATTTTCTTATGCTCATATATATATATATATATAAAATATATATATATATATATATATATATATATATATATATATATATATATATATATATATATATGTATTCCATGTATCCCTCCCGGAGCTGTCTTGGAGCTCATTATGACGAGTTTGGGTAACGTTGGGACCTCACCACCACACACCCCCATTCCCTTGATCGAGGGGGACAGCAACAGCCCAAGTTTGTCAGTGAAAATTCCCCGAAAACGAGCAGTGGCATTCATCCTTAGTGCTTAGTGTTGGCCTAAACCACCACCCCGGGAGGCGGGTCACAAACCCCGACTAACACCCGCTATCCATTCACTGCTGGGTGGACAGGGGCTCGGGTTTTAAGAAGATTGCCCATCTCTCTTCGCTCCGCCCGGGGATCGACCCCGGGAATTCTTTAACCATTCTTGGTTACACGACCTTTCGAGCGAATGACTTTTCGAGCGAAAGACGATTCGATATTCTTATACAGGTCGCATCATTATGTGTCTGAATGGGCATATATTCTACTGCAGGCACGGAGTAGGTGGCCAGTTGATATATCTTTGTTATTTTAGCGTTGCCACAGCTTATCAAGCTTTGCCTGGACTTGCTTGTATACTTTTCGTGTTGATCTGGATAGCTTGTTCTGGGCAACAAGCTGGGTCTGCAGAATGACTATCTTGGCCTCCCTGTGCAGCCCCCTGTGTTTTTTTCTGAATATTTATATATCAGATATATCAACATACTCTTGATCATCAGCATTGGAATAAAGGATCACCTGAAGATCCGTCACCCCAGAATGTCCACCTGAAGATCTGTCACCCCAGGATATCCCACCTGAAGAACCGTCACCCCAGGATATCCCACCTGAAGATCCGTCACCCCAGCCCACAGTGAATGTAATATATAAAATTAGGATGAGAAATATATTCCTTTGTGTTATGCGTCTTTTTGGGAAAGTTTAACCTGTCGGGTGCCAGCGACGTAGATCTACGTCGGCAGGGCGTGTCACCCCGAGTGCCAGCGACGTAGATTTACGTCGGCATAATTAAAAATTCATTTGGGCAAAACTATTCAATTATTATTTTCCATTTCCACATAGGGTGACACATGCACCCTTTGAGCGATGTGGCAACAGTATAGCATGTGGATAAGGCTGCACTCACACCAAGCGAGTCGAGTTGTCGAGTCAAGGAGAGTAATTGTCATAACGAGTGATCGAAGACTCGTTGTTATTCGAATTGACTCGACTCAACTCGAATTGTTTGGTGTAAAACGAGTCCTCTCTCGAATTGTTTGGTGTAAAACGAATCCTCTCTCGAATTGTTTGGTGTAAAACGAATCCTCTCTCGAATTGTTTGGTGTAAAACGAATCCTCTCTCGAATTGTTTGGTGTAAAACGAATCCTCTCTCGAATTGTTTGGTGTAAAACGAATCCTCTCTCGAATTGTTTGGTGTAAAACGAATCCTCTCTCGAATTGTTTGGTGTAAAACGAATCCTCTCTCGAATTGTTTGGTGTAAAACTAATCGCTTATTATTTTCCATTTCCACATAGGGTTACACATGCACCCTTTGAGCGATGTGGCAACATTATAGCATGTGGATAAGGCTCACGGTTCACGGTGGACCCTCCAACTGAGCAGCTTCACACCACTGGGTTACAGGCAGTGGATGCCGATCCTCCCATTGACGAAAGCGCACCCTCTCTTGACGAAGTCAGAGAGGCTGTAGCAAAGTTGAGGGGTGGAAAGGCAGCTGGTGTTTGTAATATCAGTGCGGAGCTCCTCAAAGCTGGGGGTGAGGCCATGATCCACGGGTTGCATGCTGTCCTGACTGCCGTGTGGCAATCAGGTACCATTCCTCCTGACTGGAAAAGGGGGCTGGTCGTCCCTATCTGGAAAGGGAAAGGGGACCGTCAGGACTGCAACAATTACCGCGGTATTACACTGCTCAGCGTACCAGGCAAGGTGCTTGCCCATCTATTGCTGACACGGATTCGCAGCCATCTGGTGAAGCATCAGAGACCTCAGCAGTCTGGGTTCACGCCTTGTAAGTCAACAACGGACCGTATCCTAGCGCTTTGTGTCCTGGTGGAACGCCGACGCGAGTTTCGACAGGGGATGCTTGCAGCCTATGTTGATCTCAAGAAGGCGTTTGACTCAGTGCACCGTGAGTCACTCTGGGATCTTCTGCGACTTCGAGGGATTCCTGCAAGGACTATTGGTTTGATAACTGGTCTGTATTCTGGGACTGAGAGTGCTGTGAAGTGTGGGGCAGGTGTATCCAGCTTCTTTCCTGTGAATACAGGAGTGAGGCAAGGGTGCGTCCTTGCCCCATCACTTTTCAAACGCTTGTAGGACTGGGTATTGGACACGGTTGTAGATCAAAGTGATTGTGGAGCATCCGTCGGCAACACCAAGATCACTGATCTTGTTTTGCCGATGATGCAGTAATCTTGCGAGTCGCTGGAGGTCCTGGTGATGGCTCTCGAGGCGCTGCACGAGGAGGCAAAGCCTTTGGGACTTGAGGTCTCCTGGTCAAGACAAGGTCCAGGTTTGGAGACTTACTAGATAAGCAGTACAGTATGTTCATTGGGGGGNGTTGATGCAATGTGGGGGGGTTCATGTCCCCAAAACCTTAGTTCGGTGAACGTCTAAGTTTGGTCTTCCGCTCGAAAAAGTATTCGCTCGAATCGTCCTCCGCTCGAAAAAGTATTCGCTCGAATCGTTCGTCTATCGCTCGAAAAAAGTATTCGCTCGAATCGTCCTCCGCTCGAAAAAGTATCGCTCGAATCGTCCTCCACTCGAAAAAGTATTCGCTCGGATCGTCCTACGCTCGAAAAGGCATTCGCTCGAATCGTCCAGACACCGAATTCTCGGTTGTGAGGCGAGCTTGCTAGCCACTACACTAAAGTTTTTTTAAGGTGTGTGTGCGTGCGTGCGTGCGTGCGTGCGTGCGTGCGTGCGTGCGTGCGTGCGTGCGTGCGGCGTGCGTGCGTGCGTGCGTGCGTGCGTGCGTGCGTGCGTGCGTGTGTGTGTGTGTGTGTGTGTGCTACAAATATCACAAAAAATGTACAAAAATATGTTAAGGATAAAATTATAATTTCTTTCTTCCTTTCCATCTTTTCCTTATCTCTCAGTATTTTCTCTCTCTCTCTCTCTCTCTCTCTCTCTCTCTCTCTCTCTCTCTCTCTCTCTCTCTCTCTCTCTCTCTCTCCTTGTCTATCTTATTATATAACCCATTCTCTTTTTTTCCTCTCTCTCACTCTCATTCTCTCTCATTATGTCTTCTCTCATCCTTTCTCCCATTTTCCCTCTTCCCATTCTCTTTTTATTCGCTTTTATTCTCTCTCTCTCTCTCTCTCTCTCTCTCTCTCTCTCTCTCTCTCTCTCTCTCTCTGTGATGACATTTTATCGATAAACGCGTGGTCAAGCCGGCTTGAGGAGGGACCGCTTGATGACGGTTTGTCCAAGGGGACAGATTGGCTAGTGTACGGGATGGCCAGTGTACAAGTTGGACAAGGGACAAGATGACTTCATTACGGTATGACCTGATACCCAATTGACTTGTGTCTTATATGACTTGGGACGAAAATGTCTTGGTGGATCAAATGAGTTCATTCACAATCGCCTCAGTACCATTTGACATGTAACCATAAAAAACCTTTAAATATATAAATGATAAGAGAATAAAAAAATAAAAAAAATGAAAACTAAGAGATGAAAAAGCCTTTGAATATATAAATGAAAAAGAATATAAATAAAAAAAGAATGAAAAATAAAGAATAAAAAACCTTTAGATATATAAATGTTACACAATAAGTTAACTAAGGATTATACAAACATTCCAGTTTAAAAAAATGGATTAAACACCTACGCACGGTTTAATCTAATCGAACAGAAAAAGTGGATTTGAAATATTGGCTTATGGAAACTTTCTCACTCTATTTGTTACTAGTAATAACACGCCTACATGTGATGGGGGGGGGGGGGGGTTATTTAACTATATTTCTTGTATACTTTACTATATAAAATGTAGATAGTAAATAGAAGATAGAGTAATTATAGAGAGTAAATAGTAGATAGAGTAATTATAGATAGTAAATAGAAGATAGAGTAATTATAGATAGTAAATAGTAGATAGAGTAATTATAGATAGTAAATAGTAGATAGAGTAATTATAGATAGTAAATAGAAGATAGAGTAATTATAGATAGTAAATAGTAGATAGAGTAATTATAGATAGTAAATAGTAGATAGAGTAATTATAGATAGTAAATAGTAGGTAGAGTAATTATAGATAGTAAATAGTAGATAGAGTAATTATAGATAGTAAATAGTAGATAGAGTAATTATAGATAGTAAATAGTAGATAGAGTAATTATAGATAGTAAATAGTAGATAGAGTAATTATAGATAGTAAATAGTAGATAGAGTAATTATAGATAGTAAATAGTAGATAGAGTAATTATAGATAGTAAATAGTAGATAGAGTAATTATAGATAGTAAATAGTAGATAGAGTAATTATAGATAGTAAATAGAAGATAGAGTAATTATAGATAGTAAATAGAAGATAGAGTAATTATAGATAGTAAAAATTAGATAGAGTAATTATAGATAGTAAATAGAAGATAGAGTAATTATAGATAGTAAATAGTAGATAGAGTAATTATAGATAGTAAATAGAAGATAGAGTAATTATAGATAGTAAATAGAAGATAGAGTAGATATTAGATAGTTATTACCTGGATCACACTAACAAAATGTAGAAATATGAGATCCAGATAATAACTCAAGGAACCAGCATGCGAGGAAGATATTTCACCATCACTGCATCCTAACTTCCTTTCCTTCCATGATACAAAAAAAGATCCAGAAGCCAATAAAGACAAAAAAAAAACCCAGAAGCCAATAAAGACAAAAAAAGACCCAGAAGCCAATAAAGAAAAAAAACCCAGAAGCCAACAAAGACAAAAAAAGACCCAGAAGCCAATAAAGACAAAAAAAGACCCAGAAGCCAATAAAGACAAAAAAGATCCAGAAGCCAATAAAGACAAAAAAAGACCCAGAAGCCAATAAAGACAAAAAAAGACCCAGAAGCCAATAAAGACAAAAAAGACCCAGAAGCCAATAAAGACAAAAAAAGACCCAGAAGCCAATAAAGACAAAAAAAGACCCAGAAGCCAATAAAGACAAAAAAGACCCAGAAGCCAATAAAGACAAAAAAAGATCCAGAAGCCAATAAAGACAAAAAAAGACCCAGAAGCCAATAAAGACAAAAAAAGACCCAGAAGCCAATAAAGACAAAAAAAGACCCAGAAGCCAATAAAGACAAAAAAAGATCCAGAAGCCAATAAAGACAAAAAAAGACCCAGAAGCCAATAAAGACAAAAAAAGATCCAGAAGCCAATAAAGACAAAAAAAGATCCAAAAGCCAATAAAGACAAAAAAGACCCAGAAGCCAATAAAGACAAAAAAAGACCCAGAAGCCAATAGACAAAAAAAGACCCAGAAGCCAATAAAGACAAAAAAAGACCCAGAAGCCAATAAAGACAAAAAAAGACCCAGAAGCCAATAAAGACAAAAAAAGACCCAGAAGCCAATACAGACAAAAAAAGACCCAGAAGTCAATAAAGACAAAAAAAGACCCAGAAGCCAATAGACAAAAAAAAGACCCAGAACCCAATAAAGACACAAAAAATATAATTAAAGAAGATATGATGATGATTATGATAATGGAGGCATGGGTAACATAGGAAAAAAAGACATCAAAGGAGGAGGAGGAGGAGGAGGAGGAGGAGGAGGAGGAGGAGGAGGCAGCAAGAAAGAAAGTGAACGAAATGGTAAGAATTGTGGACTAAAGGCAAAGAAACGCTACATGCATCGTGAAAAGAAATATCAGATGATCATTACTATTTTTCTTTAATCTTCGCTCATTAACATATTTCATCTTTGTACCGTACGCTTCCTGGGGGGGGAGAGAGAGAGAGAGAGAGAGAGAGAGAGAGAGAGAGAGAGAGAGAGAGAGAGAGAGAGAGAGAGAGAGAGAGAGAGAGAGAGAGAGAGAGAGAGAGAGAGAGAGAGAGAGAGAGAGAGAGAGAGAGAGAGAGAGAGAGAGAGAGAGAGAGAGAGAGAATTCATGAGCGAGGCATTACAATACAGGTTTGCTTCGTGTCTATTAAGATAATTATGCATACTTCTACGTGCTTCAGAGTGTACATAAAAAGAAACATAAAAATTCCTTGTTATAAACGGTTAAACAAATTGGAGGAGCATTGAAGTGCTTTACTACTGATGATATGCCAAGTAGTGCAAGATAAGAAAGAAAACAAGGAAGAAAGAATAAGATAATAGACAATAAGAACATCAACGTAAATGCTTGTTAAGGATAAGGGCTGGTATTTTTTTTACATCTACATTGTACTTCCGCGATGAAAAAACAGGAATGTGTGT
>JACEEZ010010004.1:32500-35000 GCA_016584305.1 Chionoecetes opilio | reverse complement strand
CTTGGCTTGGCTTGGCTTGGCTTCCCGTATAGACTTACACGTGATGTTTTTCCTCTTAAACTGTTTCCGTGTTGGATTTCCTATTTTGGCGTCAACATGATATCTAATGTCTCTCTCTCTCTCTCTCTCTCTCTCTCTCTCTCTCTCTCTCTCTCTCTCTCTCTCTCTCTCTCTCTCTCTCTCTCTCTCTCTCTCTCTCTCTCTCTCTCTCTCTCTCCATAACTGCTACTGCTTCTACTACTACTAAAACTACAGCTTGGTTTTCACAACGGCTTAGATCAATGATGTTACTAATACTGTTATTTCTAGCATCACTATCACTATTACTACGAGTAACTTCGCATCTTACATATATATAACCAACTTTTTCGAAACTTTGTTCGGTGAAAATATATCCGTCTTTAAACTTTTAATAATTTTTTTTTCTTCTAAAGGGGAAGAGTTAGATGGTATTTCCTTGCTTGTTATTTTCTAAGAGCTCCAGATCATGTTTCTTTTTAATCTAATTTGTTAAGTGTATAATGAGTTCGAAAAAAACATGGAAATTAGTGAAGGAATTTGATATCATAATTAATTAAGTAGGTAAATAAATGATCAAGGATAAATAGATCAAGAGAAGAGGATTATATTCATATCGTTCTCCTAAATCATCTCATATATACAGACATATGATTAATTTAATGGCCAAAAAATGATGAAGTGAATTTGGTGGAAGAAGATGCGGGTTGTTGAGGCATTATTGTGTCCAGTTTTGTCTCTCGTGTGTAGTTCATCTCCATCATCCTCTCTCTCCCTCCATCCATCATCTCCACCTCTCTCATTTTTCCTCCTGTCTTTCCTTCCTCCTCGCCCCTCTCCCATATCTCCTGGACCTCTCGTTAACACATCCTTCTCTCTCTCTCTCTCTCTCTCTCTCTCTCTCTCTCTCTCTCTCTCTCTCTCTCTCTCCTCTCTCTCTCTCTCTCTCTTCTCTCTCTCTCTCTTCTCTCTTCTCTCTCTCTCTCTCTCTCTCTCTTCTCTCTCTCTCTCTCTCTCTCTCTCTCTCTCTCTCTCTCTCTCTCTCTCTCTCTCTCTCTCTCTCTCTCTCTCTCTCTCTCTCTCTCGTATTTGGTAAAGGAGCATCTAATTTTCCAGTGATCGGTGTTTTTTTCTCTCTCTTTCTCTATCTCCCTTTGTTCTCTCTCTCTTTCTCTCTTTCTCTCTCTCTCTCTCTCTCTCTCTCTCTCTCTCTCTCTCTCTCTCTCTCTCTCTCTCTCTCTCTCTCTCTCTCTCTCTCTCTCTCTCCCAATCTTGATATTAACCTCCAGTACTAAGAAAAACTCGCAAACATAATCACTAGTTACAACCTCCAAGTGATGGTTTTACATGAAATATACTTAATAACATTATATATTACAGTTTCGTGTACATGAATCGAAGGTTTCATATGCTAAAAGGTTTGGATATCGTCCTGTAAAGTAACCAAGACTAGATATTAAAGAGGAGAGTTCGGGAGAGTAGGGTGGAAGCGAGTCCTGTGTACTGTAATAATCTGGAATTTATTGACTATCATGAAATACAAACTTCAGTCAAGGTATTATTTAAACAAAATTATGAAACCCAAATTCCTGTGTAACCTGCATATTGATAACACTTTAAATTTTACTCTTTTTACATTTTACAGTTCTCTGTTGCTGCTTTTACCATGGTTTAGTGTAGAAGGCGTGGCTCTCATAACTCACTCCCTTCACTCCCCTCACTCCCACTCCCTCACACCTTTCTCATAACAGGCGACAGGTAAACTGCATGACCCGCCACAGGTGATTTGTGATAGTTAGTGAGGTGGAGGAGGGGGTGAGATGGACTTATGGACGTGAGAAGAAAATTATATACAAAGTGACAGAGAGAGAGAGAGAGAGAGAGAGAGAGAGAGAGAGAGAGAGAGAGAGAGAGAGAGAGAGAGAGAGAGAGAGAGAGAGAGAGAGAGAGAGAGAGAGAGAGAGAGAGAGAGAGAGAGAGAGAGAGAGAGAGAGAGAGAGAGAGAGAGAGAGAGAGAGAGAGAGAGAGAGAGAGAGAGAGAGAGAGAGAGAGAGAGAGAGAGAGAGAGAGAGAGAGAGAGAGAGAGAGAGAGAGAGAGAGAGAGAGAGAGTCAGAAAGCGAGTAAAGGAGGGAGGATTGGACATACGAAGGAAGGGTAAGAGGAAAAGTTGTTGAAAATATGAGACTATAAAACCGGGAATGAGACGTAAAGCAATGGATTTTGGGGCGTAAGATTTTCACTTTTATGGCAATGATTCAAGTCACTGGATTAAGGATGAATGACTCTACCTACCTACCTACCTTTCTTCTTCTTCTTCCTCCTCCTCCTCCTCCTCCTCCTCCTCCTCCTCCCTCCTCCTCCTCCTTCTCCTCCTCCTCCTTCATCCAAGCACCAGCGGAATCTTCTATCAAACTCATCCCTTTCACACTTTACTTCACCTCACCAGAAGGACTTTTAACCCTGTTTCCTCTCACCCTGCCC
>JACEEZ010010004.1:20000-27500 GCA_016584305.1 Chionoecetes opilio | reverse complement strand
TGTTTGAGGTCCTTCACAATGATGAATGTTCGGTGAATAAAGGCCTTTGATGCTGTCATGATAATTGTTTTATACGCAATGAATAAACAGCTGAATTCAACCTGACTCTTCCTTGCAACACTCCTCTCTTATCTCTCCCCTTAATCCTCCTATTCCCCATTATCACCCATTATACTAGAGGAGGAGGAGGAGGAGGAGGAGGAGGAGGAGGATGAGGAGGAGGAGGATGAGGAGGAGGAGGAGGAGGAGGACGAAAGGAGGTGGCTGTTACTGGAGAAAGAAAGTGTCACACCTTTTACTTGGTCCATGTTTACTTATTAATGTTCTCCAATGTGAAGTGAGCATCATAATTTCCCTCAAAATTACCTAACATTCTTACCCCAAAGCATTTATGATTTAATATCATTCGCAAATGGAATATACTATTATATTTTTCTACTTCAGTAAATATCACCTTGGCTGCAGGAAATCCGTCACAGATTAATTGAAGGGGTTCCTAATGTACTTTTTTTTGTTACCGAAGAGCTAACCATAATAGGGAATCAGAAACCACCCAGTAATGAATACGAAAGACCAATCTCATGGCTCACTGGCACTAATAAACGACAACATTTTCTTGGCTGAATATCGAGCCATGAACTGCGTCGCTCAGGACCAAAACAACACTTTATAATATTTTCTTTTTTCCCGGAATGTTGTTGTGCCGCTAAACAATTCTGTCCGAGTCCCGTCAATCACCTTGCCGGCGCGAAAAGTTTCAGTGTCGACAAAAGGTTACTTACTGAAAGACAAGTGAAATATTTGATACGACGAATAGTATCAGAAACAAATATACTTCTACAATTGTTTTTAGGAATTTCTACTGAGATTACTATTAAATTACTATCATTATCATCATCATTACCGTCAACATAGCGATGAAAATGATCTTTTATCATTCTATTTTAAAGGTAGAATATCAATAAAAGGCAGGAAATATTCAATATATTGGTAGCTTTGCACTTAATATCCACATTCATGAATATGATTCTTCTAAACTTTGATAAATATTACTTTGACTGCATGAGCGAGCATTGGGGAGGCGGTGGCCGAGTGGTTAGCGTTTTGGAGTGGTGAGCTCGATGTCCCAAGTTCGAATTTTGCCTGCGACAACTCTTTCGACTATCTTTAACACGGTGGATTAGAGCCTGATCATTTTGAGCACAAGGTCCCGAGTTCAAGTCCCACCAGAAGCAGCTTCTTCTGCCATCGTCGAGTGGCCGAAGACACCCACATGCAGGCCATTAACCTCGCCTTCGATTGCGAGTGCGGCGGAGGGCACCAGGGGGCAGCACGAGCCATTACAGAAAACCATCGAAGGTGTCACTATAAAAATCCAGCCTGCGCCACCACGGGCAAGAGCCAACCAACACAGCCCTCTAGAATATGCAGGGCCAACCACCTGAGCCCTCAAGGAAAAAGAAGAAAAAACTCTGAAGAAGGAAAATCTTTCGAGCCTGTAGCGCCTACAGGCAATATAGGCTCAAACGTAAAAATAAGTGAACCATAAAATATTAATTGAAGGGTTCTCCACATATCTTTTTTTTTGTTACCGAAGAGATAACCATAATAGGGAATCAGAAACCTTAACAGTAATGAATATGAAAGACCAATCTCATGGCTCATTGGCACTAATAAACGACAACATTTTCTTGGCTGAATATCGAGCCATGAACTCCATCACGTCGCTCAGGACCAAAACAACACACAGTATAATAAGGTAAGGTAAAGATGGGAGCATACGCTAAGCTGCGCGTGGCATGCGGTGCTCCTCTCAATGGCAGTAGCCCTTAGAGCATGTGGGTGAACCCTACCCCGGACACAGGGTAGTTGAATCCCGGGTTACCACATACCTTCCCCAGGTTACCCCAGGTACCCATTTATCAACCCGAAAGGAAGTAAGACACAGCTTGGTAGGCTGGTCCAGACTTGCCTGGCCCGGGATCGAACCAGGGCCCGCAGATTCGTAGCCAGGCACGCTAGCCACTGCACCACGGAGGCGACATAGTATAATGCTTACCTTTTATCCAGGAAGTTGTTGTGCCGCTAAACAATTCTTTCCGAGACCCGTCAATCACCTTGCCGGTGCTAAAAGTTTCAGTGTTGACAAAAGGTTACTGAAAAACAATTGAAATATCTTAGTGTTAGACGAATAGTATTAGAATCTTTTTTAGTTCTACCTAATTTTTTTTAGGAGTTTCTACTGAGATTACTATTAAATTACTATCATTATCATCATCATTACCGTCAACATTGCGATGAAAATTATCTATTATCATTCTATTCAAAGGTAGAATATCAATAGAACGCAGGAAATATTTAAGGTATTGGTAGTATTGGTAGTATTAAGGTATTTTTAGGAATTTCTACTGTGAGTTATAAATTACTATCTTTATCATTACCGTTACCGTCAACATTGCAATGAAAATTATCTAGTAACTATTATTCGTTTTACATGAAAAATTGAATATCAAGAAAATACAGAAAATGGTAAAATATTCGAGGTAGCATTGCACTTAATAGCCACATTAACTAAGGATAAAATCGACCACCGGGAGGAAATCAGTGAAGGAAAAGTGCAGGAGGGTGAAGGAGAAAGCGTAAAATACTGTTGAGAAGTTACCAATTGTCTTTTTCCTTCCCCTCTTTTTTATATTCCCCCCAGCTCATTAATCATCTCCCTCCCTCCCTCTCTCCCTTAACGGATTCTATTTCCAACACTCTTCCCCTCGCGCCTCCTTCCCCTCATCCTCATCCTCCCCTCACTCCCCTCACATCCTCCCCTCACTACTACGACCTCAATCCACTTATTTCCACCTGATGCTATTTACTTCATATGCTCACCTATTTCCCCTCTTTACCTTTTATTTATTCGTCAATTCAACAAATACCCTTCTTTTTATATCAACATTTTCCTTAATATACATGACTACAACATTTAACATTTTCATTTGGGTTTTTATTAGTATTTCTTTCCTTAAGTATCGTCTCATTATTATTATAACCCTCTTTTTATATCAACATTTTCCCTAATATATACGGCTACAGCATCTATCATATTTTCATTTATGTATTAATCTCTCTATATTTTTTCTTAAGTATCCCCTTATTATTATTCCCTCTACTTTTCCCGCGTAAATTGAATCTGTTTACATATTTCACAGGCAGTTTCCCTTGCCATTGCCTTAACATATGTCTCTATTCCCTCCATACCCAGTGCATTTATTCGCATTATGTCCCTATGTATGTCCTTTCGTCCGTGTCCCTTTCTAGATAGCTCTTTCCTTGGAGTCTATCTTATTGTTGTGTATGTGTCTTGCTTCCCTTTCTTTTTGTACGTGTCTGTATTTTTTTTTGTATCGGTGTGTTTGTCCGTCTATTGTTTTGGTTTTATGTTTGTTTTCCTGTCTTTTTGTATGTCGTTATATTTACCTATCTCTCTCTCTCTCTCTCTCTCTCTCTCTCTCTCTCTCTCTCTCTCTCTCTCTCTCTCTCTCTCTCTCTCTCTCTCTCTCTCTCTCTCTCTCTCTCTCTCTCTGGTTTTTTTTTTCTCTCTCTCTCTGGGTTTTTTTTCTCTCTCTCTCTCTTTGTTTTTTTTTTTTTCTCTCTCTCTCTCTCTCTCTCTTCTGTTTCTCTCTTCTCTCTCTCTCTCTCTCTCTCTCTCTCTCTCTCTCTCTCTCTCTCTCTCTCTCTCTTCGTCTCTCTCTCTCTCTCTCTCTCTCTCTCTCTCTCTCTCTCTCTCTCTCTCTCTCTCTCTCTCTCTTCTCTCTCTCTCTCCTCTCTCTCTCTCTCTCTCTCTCTCTCTCTCTCTCTTCTCTCTCTCTCTCTCTCTCTTTCTGTTTTCTCTCTCTCTCTCTCTCTCTCTCTCTCTCTCTCTCTCTCTCTCTCTCTCTCTCATCCTCTCTCTCTCTCTCTCTCTCCTCACTTCTCTCTCTCTCTCTCTCAAATCAATGCTCCAGGCACGCTTCTCTCTCCGTCTCCCACAAGCAATTTCAAGTGGTTTTGGTCTGATTCAATTCTGGCACCAAAGTCTTTTATATTTTCGCACTTTTCCCTCGCCGCACGTCGCCTGTCCGATGGGTAACGACAGCGGCGACAATGCGTAGTCACTTAGTCACCGGGGAAGTTCAAAGTGACTATTTAACGTTAGAAAATTGGAAAAAAGTATAAAGAAATAAAGTTTGAAATAAGTGAAAAAAGTATTGGAATGGACAGGAGGAGGTATGAGAATTATCCAGAAATATTTAATCGTATTCTAATTTTATATAAGTATGAACAGGATTGTGAGAATATGTATAAAATATTGTCATCTTTTTTACCAGAGATAAAAAAAACTTCAGAATATTACGTAAATTCGTATTACTAAATTTAACAAACAAACTTAGCTGGGATTAATTCATGAGAGCAAAAATACACGTAACTAAACCCTTAAATATTCGCACATATCCTTGCAGTCTAGATTATGTATCAGATTTCTGTTCGCACCTCACACTGACAAGATATTTCAGAGATCATAATCATTATCACTCATATTAAATTTTTATCAACATTATCATTATTATTGTCATTATCATCGTCATCATTGCTATCAACATTTTTATTACCATCACTCCTGCTACTACCACTACTAAACCTACTATTAATACAATAACAACAACTTTTATCATTACCATTATCACTATCCTAATTACTATCATTATCATTAGTATCATCATTACTATCAACATTTTTACTACCATCACTCCTGCTACTACCACTACTAGGCCTACTATTAATACAATAACAATAACAACTACTATTCTATTATTACCATTATCACCATCCTAATTACAATCATTATCATTATTATCACTATCCTAATTACCATCATTACCATTATTATCACTATCCTAATTACTATCATTACCATAATTATCACTATCCTAATTACTATCATTACCATCATTATCACCATCCTAATTACTATCATTACCATCATTATCACTATCCTAATTACTATCATTACCATCATTATCACCATCCTAATTACTATCATTACCATCATTATCACTCTAATTACTATCATTACCATCATTATCACTATCCTAATTACTATCATTACCATTATTATCACTATCCTAATTACTATCATTACCATCATTATCACCATCCGAATTACTGTCATTACCATCATTATCACTATCCTAATTACTGTCATTACCATTATCATCACTCTCTTAAGCTTCAGGTCAAGGGGATTAAGTACGCCTCAAGCACGCGTGGAATTAAACACACGAAGTAATGAACAGCATCAGCCTATTTACTTGTAGCAGAACCGCAGCGAGTCTTACAAGCAGACCGTAACGATAACGAAGCAGCCCATTATTATACCGTAACTCGTCTTAATGGGCCGCCGTTACGCTATGACGTCACACCCAACAAAGCCGTATGCACACACACACACACGTACACACACACATACACATACACACAAAAGGAAAATTTTTAATTACACGGTAAGAATTTATAATGAAGGAAACGTAATATTTGGGTATTTTATGAACCTATAGCTTATATTATGATTTTTTCCGAGGCTATTGTGTAAATCGTTGATAATGGAACACTAATTACGTACATACAATTACGTAGGTTTGTGGGAAGCGTTAAGAAAATTGATAAAGGGATTACTAGGTTAGTTGTGAAGGTGCAGGTGTCGCTTCTATATACGGTATAGTTGAAAGGAAAGTGGAAAAAGGAAAGGAGTTCACTAGAGAGGAAAGTATTGAGAAGGGTTGTCGAGAAGGGCGCTGGAAATGGTGTGGAGTCAGCGAGAAGGAAGAAAAGGAGGCAGACAGAATTAACCACCTAAGTAATGGAAAAACGACAAAAAAAATGGAGGGCGCGAGAATTAGGCCACAAAGTAATGGGAAAGGAGTCACCTGAGGGGTAAGAGGCGAGTGCTGAGGGGTACGAGGGAAGTGAGGCACCTGAGGGGAAAGAGGGGAGAGGCAAAAGCAGGGAGGTGAGGAAGACGGGACAGCGACCTCTCCAGGAAATAGAGAAGAACCTTGTCTCGCCAATGCACTTTGTTCTGGGATAAGAAAGCCTCTGTGCAATCAGGAAAAACAAGCCAGGCACTCTCCTCTTAGGGCTAACACGGCTTCTGATCAACCCACTAACCCATCCTAACCTCTATGTTCACTAGGCGGTAGGGCGAAGATGGAATATCACGCTATGACAACTAGATAGACCAGAAGGCCAAATGGTTGATGTAAGCGTGACCCGGGACAAGAGAGTGCGAAATGAAGCCACCTCCAGAGATAGCTTCATTCTCATTACCCAAGAAAGGCGTGTAGGAACCCACAAAAAGCTGGAGTATCGACCACAAAAGAAAATTGGTCAAGTTTTAGACAACCATTTCCCGCCACGCTTCGTAACACACAAAGAGAAGGAACGACAGGCCGAGAAATATTTATCCTTGGCTCCCCTCTATGTATCTTCCCGCTTCCCATAATGCCTCAGTTTTTTCTAGCTTTGACTGCTGGGGTGGGGGGTTGGGGGTGAGTTGTAGGGGTACGGATGGGGGTTGGGGAAGGGGAGTTGAGATGGGTTTTCTCAATATTTTTTTCCTCTTTACTGTATGTACATTTACGAAGCCACGAGAGATAAATATCTGGTAAGGTTCTGAGACACACAAATACAGGCGTCTTGACTCGAGATCATTTGGGTTATTAAGTATTTGTTTTGAGTCTTCGATTTTGCTAAGAATTATGAAGCATCTATGAAGCCTTAGCACTTGGATACCAAAATCTCTCTCTCTCTCTCCTCTCTCTCTCTCTCTCTCTCTCTCTGAAGAATGCCCCTCATCAAACACGACAAGTAGAAGTCGTGGGGGGTCGAAAGGCGCGCCACTTAATGACTGGCCTTGAACCCATCATTTAAATTATGAGTACGACGGTGAGAATCAGGCTCGTGTATGTCCAGTCATCATTAGTACACTCTTCCCCGTGCTGGGATGTTCAAAAGCATCAAATTGGTGGTAATAATAATGATGATGAAATGAATATAGCAGTAATGATAATATGATAAAAGTATCAATTATAAACAATAGCGGCATTAGCAGTTGTAGAATAATGCTAGTAGTAGTCCTGGTAGTAATGATAATTTTTTCATGGACTCAAAATAAAGAAACGTTAAGATCCCGCTCATTTTCTGTCGTTTAATTTTCTCTCGCCCATCATGACGAAGTTCGCAAGATCAAAATGACTTAAAATCAGGTTAATTTTTATTAGATTAAGTTTTCATGCAAGCAGAGAACGGCAGGCTTCACTTTAAAATTCCGGTAACGAAGTGATAATATAATTTCTTTAAAGCATTTTTTCTTTTCTTTTTTCTTAACGCGATTCTCTGCACATATCCTGCCATTCCTCAATATATTTCTCCATTTCTTCTCCCATCCATCTTTTATAACTATCTTCTTCC
>JACEEZ010010004.1:7500-15000 GCA_016584305.1 Chionoecetes opilio | reverse complement strand
AATTTCCAATGTAATTTGGGTACCATTAGACGATTTTTAGTTAATATTAGCAATATTTGATAGATATGACCTGTTTAGTATCCTTGTCCACTCACTAATATGGTATATTCAGTTACTTTTTGTAATTTTATGGCTCGACAACGTGCAATTTTTTATAGTAAAGGAAAGATCTGGGTATGAAGGGGTTAAGATGCTAAAAGAGGCCACACAAAAGGATGCTAAACAATACTGTTAAAATAGATGTAACAAAAGAGGAGATAAAACACAGTCCCCGAGCACCTGTTAAATCCTCACTCGCAAAGGCAAAACACTTTCCATTGACGATTAAAGATTACAGAATTACATTGACGATTACAGATTACAGAATTACATTGACGATTACAGACATTTGAGGGTAAATTACGGCAGTTTGTATGTTTACTTGTCTGAAATAGTAGATCAATATCTAGATAGTTAAATAGATGGCTGCTGATACTACTATTACGATAATTACTACTATCCGTGCCATCACGAGAATTAATGACGATTACGTTATCAAAAAGACCTTCAGCGAAAACTAATCAACATCCATAATGATGATAGATATGATAATATTAATAATGATAACAATAACAGTAATAATATAATGACGATAATATTTTTATGAATGAAAAAAAAATATAATGATAATAAAAAAATATAATACTAATAATATCAATAACAGTAACAATGCAAACAATAATAACATTAATTTTGATAATAAAGAACATGATAACGAGACCAATGACAACAACAACAGTCATCAGCGGTACGTACCAGCAGCAACATTAAGATTTCTGGCACAACTCGAGGCATAATGTAATTAATGTAAAGCTTTAAAAATTCACCAGCTTTTGTGTTTCGCTATGCTGGAGGTAATTACAGCTGGGCTTCGTTGTTGAATGTTACCTAAAGGTGACTTACTTTCCCATGCAGTGTACCCGCCTCCTCCCTAACGCCGTGACGGTATAGCGAGGTCACGTGTGCGGAGTCCCAAACATTACATAAGAACATAAGAAAATAAGGAAGCTACAAGAGGCCACGAGACCTACACGTGGTAGTTCCTGTTACTTAACACTACCTACATCCACTTTTCATCCCCGTCCATTAAATTGTTTAGCCTCATTTTAAAGCTCCCTATTGACTCCACACTAACTATCTGACGACTGAGTCCATTCTAATCATTTACCACCCTATTTATGAACCAGTTTTTCCCTATTTCTATTTTAAATCTACGCTTTTCTAGTATGAATCCATTAATTCTTGATACAAACGAAGCAACACGTATCCTATCTTCGTAGTAGTGAGTTCGTAGATGCCTATGAAGTTAAGTAAGTCCCTCCCTGCAGCTTGGCATGGAAAAAAAACGGATTGGGGGGGGGGGAATATTTACATGTTAGGCGTATGTAAATCACGCATAACATTGCCACTCAAAGCCGCTTGCAATGTATTATTCATATGTGAAACTATTTTGCGTGTTCAATGGCTTTAGTTCGGGTCTTCCCTTCTTGTCCTGCTATTTCTACCCTTCCCATCGCTTCCCATCACCTTTCTCCCCTTCTCCTACCCTTCCCATCACCTTTCTCCCATTCTCCTACCCTTCCCATCGCTTCCCATCACCTTTCTCCCCTTCTCCTACCCTTCCCATCACCTTTCTCCCCTTCCCCTACCCTTCCCATCGCCATCGCTTCCCATCACCTCTTTCCCCATTATTCCCCCATCCTTTCCCCTTCCCGCCGCCTACATAGGTTGGGACGTTAATTAAGATATAAGTCCTATTTTGTGGAGTTTTTATTGGTGTTTATTATCACCGTGGACAGAAAGCTTCGCCGAAAGAAGTTTTTATTGGTTGGTTGCGTCTCTCTCTCTCTCTCTCTCTCTCTCTCTCTCTCTCTCTCTCTCTCTCTCTCTCTCTCTCTCTGTGTGTGTGTGTGTGTGTGTGTGTGTGTGTGTGTGTGTGTGTGTGTGTGTGTGTGTGTGTGTGTGTGTGTGTGTGTGTGTGTGTGTGTGTGTGTGTGTGTGTGTGTGTGTGTGTGTGTGTGTGTGTGTGTGTGTGTGTGTGTGTGTGTGTGTGTGTGTGTGTGTGTGTGTGTTATGTGTGTGTGTGTGGGTGGGTGGGTGGGGGGGGGGTGTAAGCAAGCATAACGTACAACTCTTCAAACATAGACAAATATTTTTATTTTCATATTTTTTCATTCTTTACCTGAGATTAAGATAAAAAAACAAACATTTACAGGCTCAGCAGACACGCCTCAAGCCTCTAAAGCTAAAGGTAATTAGGAACAAGTGTAATAAGCCGGCGAGGCAAGACGGGTGAAGCAAGCAATCAGGTCGGAGGGAGGCGAAGGTTGTGTTGCCAGACGCTCCCACCCAAACAAGACCAGGGAGCAGCATATTACCGTTTTCTGGAACAGTGGGTATGTCGCGTTTACTCTTGAACACGTCAGGTTGGGTTACGTGAGGTTACGGTTAGCTTAGATTAGGCTTCCTGGGCGTTTATCAGTAACTTAGTGTGGGAATGACAATGAGAGTATTTCCGAGATAATCCTATGGTTAGTTTTGGAGCTACAGCCAAGCGTCTTCACTCGGAAACCACATACTCGCATAGCGAACGGGAATATGCAACCAGGCCAGGGAGCAGCAGGGCCGCATATTCCCCAACTCTATGCGAGAATGTGGTTTCCGAGTGAAGACGCTTGGCTGTAGCTCCGAAACTAACCATAGGAATATCTCGAAAATACCCTCATTGTGATTCCCATACAAAGTTACCTAGAAGAGTCCCGGAAACTTAACCTATACTGAACGTAACCTACGTAACCTAACCTGACGTGTTCATGAGTAAACGTGACACACTGTTCCAGAAAACGGGAATATGCGTCCGGGCCTCCCTTCCCTCGCCTCTCACGCCCTCATACACAGTCCAGAATGTTTCACTTCTCATGAAGGTTGTTTTTTTATAGAGACACGAACAGACACGACAGAAGCAGCCGTGGCAAGTCAACGGTGCGTGGTCTCTCTCTCTCTCTCTCTCTCTCTCTCTCTCTCTCTCTCTCTCTCTCTCTCTCTCTCTCTCTCTCTCTCTCTCTCTCTCTCTCTCTCTCTCTCTCTCTCTCTCTCTCTCTCTCTCTCTCTCTCTCTCTCTCTCTCTCTCTCTCTCTCTCTAACAATTTTGCCACAAAAAAAAAAAACCGCTTCTGCTAATAACTAACTTTCATGGTTCTGTCTTGCATAAATTAGGCTTTTTTTCTCTCTCTCTTTTCCTGTTTGGCCAGCACTGACTAGAACGCCGAGGGTGACCTACTATTCACATGACCTACTCAGCCTGTCTTACTCCTCGGGTGGTTCATTGAGGTAATTTTTTCTATATGAACCAGCTACGAGGAAGGGAGGACATAATTAATAGATGGCGGTAGATAAGGGTTAATTTTACACTGCATTACATAGTTCTCGGTGCGGAAATCCAGCGCGTGACAAGTACAGGTGTTGAATATCAATAATGGCATTTATAATATCAATGATAATCGCTAATGTTACATGGAGCAAACTTCCTGTGTCTGGTCGGCGAGGCGTCAGGTCAAAAGTTAAACCAGGTCACCCACGATGGAAACCTGCTGTGAATTATTGTTTATATGTCATCAAGAACATTTATTCCTCCTCTTCCTCCTGATTCTTTTCAGTTTCCTTCCTCTCTTATTTCCTCCTCCTCCTCTTCCTGCTCTTCCTTCAGCTTCTTTCCTCTTTTCCTTCCTCTCTTATTCCCTCCTCCTCCTCCTCCTCCTCCTCCTCCTCCTCCTCCTCCTCCTCCTCCTCCTCCTCCTTTCCTTCCCTTCGCCGCGCCGCCTCCCATAAACCAACAGCTGGACGGCGTGCCAGTGGTTGGCCCTGTCCTGCCTGGCCTCCACCTGCTAATTTTATAGCTTCTGCTGGGTGCCGGGCCGCTCCTGCTGCTGCCCTGCTTGTGGCGCCCTTTGTCCTCGCCGCGTGGCTTGTATCCGCCACTCTCTCGACCCTCAAGGAATTATTGAGACTTTAAACCTTTTATTTTAACTATTTCTAAGCGTTTTTGTCGAGTGCAGTAGAAGCAGCAGGAGTAGTAATAGGAATTCTACAACAGTATAAGTAGTAAGAGGTTTCTATTTTTCCACCTTCCTACGACTTAAATCTTTTCAAGAGAAGAGTGACAAGATACCTCCCGCACTAAATTGGCCCACCCCCCTTTCTTTATTCTCTTACTGTCTTCTTCATAGGGACTAAGCGGGCTTTGTGTAACCTCTTTTTGTTGTGCCTTTGGCCAGTCCTTTGTGATGTAAAAGAAAAAAAAATAGAAACAGAGGTAGAAATAGTACCGATATTAGAAGAGTAACGTTACTAGCATAAAAAGTGTATATTATAGCAGTACTTATTGTTGTTTTCATAGCTTTTGTTACATCACAACTCATCACGACTCCCACATAACATTCCGTAAGAGAGAGAGAGAGAGAGAGAGAGAGAGAGAGAGAGAGAGAGAGAGAGAGAGAGAGAGAGAGAGAGAGAGAGAGAGAGAGAGAGAGAGAGAGAGAGAGAGAGAGAGAGAGAGAGATAACACTATCATATGTGAAGGTTTTCCGAGAAGTGAACGCAGCCAGAAGGGAAAAAAAGAGAAAGGAGGGATAGTGTGTCTGTCTGTCTGTCTGTCATAACATTCCGTCACCCCTAAAGTGATTTCTGGGCATATTTCAGGTTTTGCCACCAGTCTAACACAGTGTCAACACAATCCCACCGCCAGCCCCGCGTCACCCTCTCACCGCCGTACACGCGCCGCCTCGGTACTCGTGCCTGTAGGCGGCTAATACGAGGCCATTACTCCGGGACTCGACTTCATCTCGCCCTCATACTCGGTTCAATGCAGGGATTGCACACGAGCCCCTGCGAGCCTCGTCATAAGTTTTATTTCCCTGACAAAGCTCGTGTATGTCGTTAGTACAACCTCTAATGGGGCGACTTGTGTTTTTCTATCCTTCTTGAGCACAAAAGCACTTCTATAAGCTTCTGGAAGACTACTTGACAGCTTAACCTTCCATGCAGTCTTTTGTCGATGGAGATACAAACGCTGCTATATTTCCTACATTTTCCCTTGTCTTCTCTTTCCTTTCCTTTCCCTGTCCGTCCCTCATCCTCTTCCTTTTCCATTGTCTCCTCTTTCCTTTCCTTTCCCTGTCCTTCCCTCATTCTCTTCCTTTTCCCTTGCCTCCTCTTTCCTATACCTGTCTGTCCCTCCTCTTCGTCCCTCAACACGGCTTTCATGCAGCGAGAGACACCTCATGAATACCTGAGTGTTCATATTGCACCTCATGAGCCCTTCGTCGCTCCTTGTACACACGCGTCCACACTTGAGGGGACACGAGGGGACGCGGCAAAGCCCTCAGACGGAATAGATGCAGGACAACATGTGTTAAGACGCCGCGTCCCCTCTGTGGGCTTGTTGCTCCCGGATGCTCGTCGATATCACTGATCTGATGCGTCGGTGCGAGAAATAACCTTCTAAATACATGAGGTTGATATGCAGTAATGTGTGTGTGTGTGTGTGTGTGTGTGTGTGTGTGTGTGTGTGTCGTGTGTGTGTGTGTGTGTGTGTGTGTGTGTGTGTGTGTGTGTGTGTGTGTGTGTGTGTGTGTGTGTGTGTGTGTGTGTGTGTGTGTGTGTGTGTGCGCGTGTGTGTGTGTTATACATATATGTCATTGCCACGCACTACATTCCTATACCCTTAATTATACCACTATAGCTTCTTACTTGCATTACTAACTACCGGAACCTTCAAGTGCAAAGGCTACAGGGACTATAGGCTTAAACATAAAGAAAAATATGAACAACGACTTCCGCCACCACCACCACTACCCCCACCACCACTACCACTACCACTATCACCACCACCACCACTACCACTATCACCACCACCACCACTACCACTACCACCACCAATACCCCCACCACCACCACTACCACCACGCCACCAGCCCCCACCACCACCTACCCCACTACCACCACCACCACCACTTACTCGCACCAAAATGCCTCGTGAAAGTTTGAACACCGATTCACCACCCTGAACGCAAAACAAAATGTTGATGGTGATTTACAAGATGGGTTGGCGGGATTAGGCACGTCTTCTGGTCATTCCTATCCACTCTTACTACCTCCCTGACTCCACACTCCTTCACTTCCCTCACTATTATACCTCCCTGACCCTCCACACTATATGTTTTACTAAGTCTATGTTTGTATGTATTGTTATTTAATGTTATGAGTGCGTATTAATATGAGTGGTTATCTATAAGGTTGCATATTTGTATGTACTACTACTACTACTACACACACCTGCTTCTGTCACTTTTATGATATGTGATGTCGACATAAGCTACACGACGGGCAGGAAAAAGACTCAACTACCTTTGGCGAGTGACTCAATCAACATGACTAACGCTTCGATTAAATAAATAACTGATGACACAATCTAGACAGCACCCAACAAGCAGCTTCGGCCTTGACCAGACACCGGTACAGAAATAACAGCAAAGCAACATAAGATGACGGAATATTCAAACAGCTATCCGGGTAACATGTTCACTTATTCCTTTGATCTCGAGACTTACTGAACAAAACTTATTATTCATGTGTTCATTTTTCACTTTTGGTATGTAAGATAACATGTTTCTTAAGAAGTTTTAAACATCACTTATTGGGTTTCTGGAAGACGCCAAAACCTTACTCCTCTCATAAAGTTGATTCTCTCTCACTCGAATAGTTTTTTTTTTCTCTCTCTCTCTCTCGTCTGCACAAATCCCATAATATTACCTCTTTCTAACCAGTTGCGCATTATTTCGAGTCTCTCTCCTCTCTCTCTCTCTCTCTCTCTCTCTCTCTCTCTCTCTCTCTCTCTCTCTCTCTCTCTCTCTCTCTCTCTTTAATTCACCTCCAAGGCATTCCATCTTTGAAATGTTAAGGAGAATAATCGAAAGCACCGATTAATCATTCTTAGCAGCTTTAGGAACCATTTGAGGATTTAAACTCCAACCTATGACACTCTCTCTCTCTCCCCCTCCCTCCCTCCCTCCCTCCTTCTCCCCCTCTTACTCCTCTCCTTCCCTCCCTTCCAATCCCTCTCTCCCTCCCTCTTATCTCTCTCCCTCGTCCCCCCTCCACTCCTCTCCTCTCCCTCACCTCCACTTCTCTCCACTCCCTCCCTCCAGCCAATATCGGGGGCCTCTCTATCACGTATGAGTTAAGGCTAAACTTACACGTGATTTAGCGTTGATAGCGTTGATAGCGTTGATAGCGTTGTGACCCGTTATTGGTGGACGCGGGTGTGACGTAATGGCCTCAAGCAGCAACAATTGGTACAGGTGGTGCTAGGTGAGGCAGGATTAATGACGGTGAGGAATGGTGGTGATGTAAAGGTGATGGAAGGTGATGAAGGCGCCGAAAATATAAGAAGAATAGGAAGAA
>JACEEZ010010004.1:0-2500 GCA_016584305.1 Chionoecetes opilio | reverse complement strand
AAGGGGTGGAGGAAGGAAGGGAAGGGATGGAAGGGAAGAGAGGAAGGAAGGGAAGCGAAGGGGTGGATGAAGGAAGGGAAGGGATGGAGGAAGGAAGGGAAGGGATGAAGGAAGGGAAGCGAAGGGGTGGAGGAAGGAAGGGAAGGGATGGAGGAAGGAAGGGAAGGGATGAAGGAAGGAAGGGAAGGGATGGAGGAAGGAAGGGAAGGGATGGAGGAAGGAAGGGAAGGGATGGAGGAAGGAAGGGAAGGGATGGAGGAAGGAAGGGAAGGGATGGAGGAAGGAAGGGAAGGGATGGAGGAAGGAAGGGAAGAGGTGGAGGAAGGAAGGGAAGGGATGGAGGAAGGAAGGGAAAGGATGGAGGAAGGAAGGGAAGGGATGGAGGAAGGAAGGGAAGGGATGGAGGAAGGAAGGGAAGGATGGAGGAAGGAAGGGAAGTGATGAAGGAAGGGAAGCGAAGGGGTGGAGGAAGGAAGGGAAGGGATGGATGAAGGAAGGGAAGGGATTGAGGAAGGAAGGGAAGGGATGGAGGAAGGAAGGGAAAGGATGGAGGAAGGAAGGGAAGGGATGGAGGAAGGAAGGGAAGAGGTGGAGGAAGGAAGGGAAGGGATGGAGGAAGGAAGGGAAGGGATGGAGGAAGGAAGGGAAGGGATGGAGGAAGGAAGGGAAGGGAAGGGATGGAGGAAGGAAGGGAAGGGATGGAGGAAGGAAGGGAAGGGATGGAGGAAGGAAGGGAAGGGATGGAGGAAGGAAGGGAAGGGATGGAGGAAGGAAGGGAAGTGATGAAGGAAGGGAAGCGAAGGGATGGAGGAAGGAAGGGAAGGGATGGATGAAGGAAGGGAAGGGATGGAGGAAGGAAGGGAAGGGATGGAGGAAGGAAGGGAAGTGATGAAGGAAGGGAAGCGAAGGGATGGAGGAAGGAAGGGAAGGGATGGAGGAAGGAAGGGAAGGGATGGAGGAAGGAAGGGAAGTGATGAAGGAAGGGAAGCGAAGGGGTGGAGGAAGGAAGGGAAGGGATGGAGGAAGGAAGGGAAGGGATGGAGGAAGGAAGGGAAGGGATGGAGGAAGGAAGGGAAGGGAAGGGATGGAGGAAGGAAGGGAAGGGATGGAGGAAGGAAGGGAAGGGATGGAGGAAGGAAGGGAAGGGATGGATGAAGGATGGGAAGGAAGGGAAGGGATGGAGAAACACGTAAAGTATCTATTTTCCTTTCATTATATTTGTAACCATTCCTACTGTCTTCTTTTATAGAGATTGGCAAATAAGCGCTCTTTTTGTTACCTCCTTTTTTTTTGTCCTTGGCCAGTCCTTTGTGATGTAAAAAAAAAAAGTTCTTGCCAAAAAAAATAAAAATTATAAGGATAAACTACCCAACTACGGTTCATGACATATTGAATTATTATCTTCATCTTTATCAATGTGTGTCTGTCTATCTGTATGCAAATAGCCTGAGTAGGAATCACTCTTATGATAATGATAACTAGCATTCATACCATAATCATCATAATCATCATCATCATCAACACAACCCAGCCGTTAGTAATACACGGAGCGTCATATCATTTCCATAGTTAATACTTTAATCTAATTGACACATTTCATTCAGGGATTATGCTAATGCTAATCCCTATCTCGCCGCTGGAATGCTTTAAATTATGTGTAAATAGAATATGATAAGAGTAGTACTACGGTGGTGGTGGTAGTATAGGTGGTGGTGGTGGTGGTGGTGAAGGTGGAATACATAGGAATACATAGGAGTAACAGACACCAGGAGACCTATTGTTCCATAGCGAGGGTATCTGTTGTACTACATTACTGCTAACTATCAACTACATGTAGGAGGAACAGTTGGAAAATGATACCATGTCCCTGAAGAAGATAGGAACATGGAAATTTCATAGTGAGGAGTGATAGGATATGGAATATACTAACTACAATTACCACTATCACTACTCGATCCGGGGGACTATAATATGCAATTTCAGGGCACCTTCAATACCCATTTACTTTACAGTGTGCGTCAAGTCTGTTTTTAAATGTAGTTATTGTGCTGGCTTCGACAACATTTGCTGGTAACTTGTTCCATCGATCAAGTACTCTAATATTGAAATAATTTTTACGGAGATCTGTGATGCAACGATGACCGTTTAGTTTTAGACCGTTGTTTCTTGTTGTCACTTGAGGAGAAAGTTCGAATAGGTTCTCTTGGTCAATGACATCAAATCCTTTTAGGATCTTAAAGGTTTCTATCAAGTCCCCACGGATTCTACGATCCTTTAGGGAAAACATATTAAGTTTCCGCAGTCTCTCTTCATAAGATGAGTTTCGCAGAGATGGAATTTGTTTGGTTGCTCTTCTTTGCACTGATTCCAACAACTTGATTCGCATCAACGACTCTCACATTGAAATAATTTTTACGGAAATCAGTGATGCAACGTTGACCGTTTAGTTTTAAACCATTATTTCTTGTTGTCACTTGAGTTTAAGCTGAAAAGGTTCTCT
>JACEEZ010010003.1:0-10209 GCA_016584305.1 Chionoecetes opilio | reverse complement strand
GTTTGGTTTTAAAAGGGGCTAGGATTGTATCTTTGTTTACAGGTTTTAAAATCTTCCCTTGGACGAAAAACCACCGGTGTGGTTGGCGAGAAAAGGAAAATATTGAGGAGACAGTCATTGTTGAATTCTTCATATCTTGGCAAATTTTCATCTATAAGATGCGAAAGGCTGGAGAAAAAGGCGGTTTGCTTTGTATCTTCGTTCTGCTTTATCTACCGTAGATAACAGTCAATCGCCAGTTCACTTTTCTTTGTTTTTACAGACTGTGGTGGCTTTT
This sequence comes from Chionoecetes opilio, assembly GCA_016584305.1. Classification (NCBI taxonomy): domain Eukaryota; kingdom Metazoa; phylum Arthropoda; class Malacostraca; order Decapoda; family Majidae; genus Chionoecetes; species Chionoecetes opilio. The sequence goes on along the minus strand of JACEEZ010010003.1, from coordinate 9,932 downwards.
TAATTTTAATTTGTACACCCCATGATTTCGAATTTAGAAGGGGCTATCGGAAAGTCTGTGTCATTTGTATCTTCATCGGGTTTCATATTAGGGTATAAATAACAAATTACTAATAAAACCGAGTGGCGACTTTGCTATACCACTACAGTAAAAGTCGCCAATACTTTTTTAACCCAACATTTGAGTCGCTACTCTGGGGAATTGGGAAATTAGAGGCCTTTTCCTTTCCGACTTTTCAAGAACCATTCCGGAAACCCAAGATTTTAGGCCGTTCCTTTGCGCACAAAAACCTGGGCCGGGCAAAGCGCTAGTGACCTCAAAACCCGTGAACTTTCCTACTCACATTGGGAGGTGGGTATTTGGGTTTAAAGTTTTCATTCTAACAAAAAAGGGGGCGCCGGGGCCCTTTTCTCTTATCGTAAAGGGGTTTTCCGATGCACGAGCCCGGAGGGGATGTAGACGGCAAAAAGAGGCCCCTGGTGGGGGCCTGCGGCCCCCCGATCTTAAATTTGATATGACCCCTTTTTACTGCAGCTAGCTGAGTTATATCTTGTTACTCTCTCTCTCTCTTTCCTCTCTTCTTTACTCTCTTCGTTATCTCCCATCTCTCTTTTTTATCTCTCTCTCTCCGTTATCCTCCTCTCTCTCTCTTAAACTTCTCTGGGTTCCTCTCTCTTCGTTACTCTCCCTCGTTACTCCCTCTCTCTCTCTCGTTATCTTCTCTTGTTATCTCTCTCTCTCGTTTCTCTTCCTCTCTCTCCCCTCTCCCCCTCTCTCTCTCCCCCTTTCTTTTATTCTTCCTCTCTCTCTCTCTTCTCCTCTCCTCTCCTCTTTTTAATTCCCCTCCCACGATTTTTTTTCCCAAAAAACGGGGGTTTTTGCGTTCCATTTTACACACGAAACCCAACCCAAACCCAAAACCCAACCCCTAAACTGAAAAAACGGTTCTGCAACTTGGGCACAAAGGGAAAAGGGGCCTTAGAGGTAAAGTTCCGTCTCTATATATTTAGCTGGGGAAAAATGTTTGGGATTATAACATTCCTCGCTAACGGAAAGAAAATTCTTTTCAGTTTAAGATCAGGCAGGATGCTCGAAAATCCCTCGTAAGGGACAATTTTACGAGTTAGGGCTAACAAAAAACCTTACGAGGGTGGGCTGAGGGAATGCTCGAAACCGACCGTCACTCCGTAGGTTATCGGTGGCCTCTGGGTGGGGAAAAAAGGGATATTCTGGGATATGTGTGGAAAATTCTGCTAAAAATCACAGAGCAGGCCCTTCAGCCCGGGGCCTTATCTAGCCAATCACATCTCTCAGCTGTCAGGGGCCCATAAAAAAATTTTAAGAGACTTCAAACCGCTGTTATGCTAAAATCGCCTTTTTCGGAAATCGTCCCCGGGGCGCTTATTTAACCTAAAAAACTCACACATTAACAAAAAACCATCATAAACCTTACCTAACCTAAACCGCCTAACATACTTAACCCCAAACACTATTTCGGTGTGGTAAGATTGCTGATTTCCGAAATAGGGCCGTTTTTAGCTCACTATCGCCAGAATGTTACGATAAACTAGCTGCCACATTACCCTTTCGGGTAATATTCTCCCACTGATTACTACAGAGACTACCCGGGTTTAACCTTGATGCCCCCTGATCTAGGTTCGAGTTGGGGCCCCGAAAATGTATCTATAGCCACTGCGGGCCAGCGCCGTAGTATGCGACCCGTCCCCGGGCGGTACCTGTTTAGTGGACAAGAACTGCGCGTTCGCTCTTTAGGGTCGACAAGACACACGGGGGGGCTAACACCTCCTGGGGACACACTGAACTTGTGTGCAAGGATAGTATAACTTTTAATATCCTTGCTTTGTGTATAAACGTTCGGGGGTTACTTTACTCAGACTTTAAACCCACCACCACCCCCCCCGCATCTTTAAATACCCCAAAAGTGTATGATGAACTGTACTTTTTGATTCAAGAAGTCCCCGTATATATATTTAAATATATGGGTTTTGCCCTGATATAAATTTTTATTAAAAGTACTATAGGTATTTTTTTTTTAAAAATATGATATAATATGGAGTAAATGAGCAAAAAACACATCACTTTTCAAACAGAAAGCATGAAATGCTCAAAATACACAAAAAACAAAAAGTATAGTGTACAACTTGTAATTTATTGTTTATTGACGTCTAGCCGCTTCAAAGTTCCTCCTTAGGGATTTTAGGATGCTCCCGACCCCCCTAGCCCTCGCGGTCCCGTAGCAATGAAAAAGGGGTTTGACCCTCTCCTTAGAGGCGCTCGAGGAAAAGTCCCTAGGGGGTACTTACGGGCCCGTCTCTTTCGAGCATCTTGCCCTGGCAAGTCTGTTCCCTGCCCCTGAAAAAATTTGATGAGCTACTGTCTGTCATCGCCCAAAAAAAACGGAGAACAAAGCGAAACAGTTATATTTGCAGATACAAAGCAAAAACAACGCTGAAAAGAGAAAGTTATCAGTCTATAAAAAACTACGTGTACATCTTCAGGGGCAAAAAAAAATTCAGTAGTATGCTTTTCTAAATTTGGGGGCGGTGGCACTTGACTGCAGGTGGCGACTTGACTGTTATCTACGGTAGGTAAAAATTCTACAGCGCCCAAATAAAAAACAAAATTAAGAACCCTTATTTCCCTACTTCAAAAAAAGTTCTACTTATTACATAAATAAAATGAATCATAATTAACAGTAAAAAATATTTCAATACATATAAAAAGTATGTGGGAAAAATTCTTCTTTAAAGGGCGCACCAAAGAAACCAAGCAAAGGGATACTAACACAAAAAAAAATTCCCTTCCCAAAAAGGCTTGAGCAACCACCGAGAGAAAAGGGCCCCTGTTACATCGCCTGGTGAAAGGCTGGACGACAGCTGGGATCCCCGCGCGCCAACCGGTTTTCCCCGGCCAGTCTTTTGGTTTCTAATACAAAGGCGGTCAGGGCGTGTGTATGGGCGTATTTGTATATTTTTGCTTTTTTTACGGCAGGACTATTTTCCAAAGTTACCAGCGGGATGCGTCCTTGTCTGTGTGCCCAATTGCAAGGGGAAACTACAGAAAAGGCCCAGAGTGATATATTCTTTTTTTCCCAAAGAACAAGGGTTTGCCGCCATGGCTCAGAAAATAAAACCCGGAAAATTTTTCACCGCGGCCAGTAGCAGAGTGGCCCTATGATTTTGTAGTATTTGTAGTAGCTTTAATTAGCTAATAATAAAAAAGTGAACGGTAAGTCTAGCAACTGCATACTTAAAGGCATACAAAAAAAGGGGGTTTTTGCTTAAAAATCGGATGCTTGTCCCAAAAAAATATTACTAATTTTTTTGAGAATTTCATTTGTGTTTGTAGTTCATAAAACCCTCCGCACAGCTAGTGGGGTATCGCTTTTGGCTGATATGTTTTTGAACAATGAAGATTAGCGCTGCACTCTGAGAATGTGGGTTAAAGAATGTGGGTTTTTGGGGGAAATATTGTCAGCGCGAAATTTGTAGACCCCTCCATTTATCTCTCTTATTTCACTGGTTTTTAAAGATTAACTGCTGCCTGATACATTTCAAGCCCATAAAAGGGACTAGCTTTCCACGAGAACCCCTTACAAGTAATAATAGTTACTCATAGACTAAAATTTCACGTCAAAAGTAAAGCCTTTTCAGGGTAGGTTTCAGTTCAAATATCTTTTGTCTAATACCGGGCATCTAAAAAACTCTCATAAAATAAAAAATTTTATCTCAAGTACTCGTAAAATGCTTTTTGGGCAGCAGTTATGCTGTAAAAACCGGAAATCGGAGGGGTTAAGGATTGCGCTTGACAAAATTTGCACAAAATCAGGACCCCATTCTCCAGAGTGCCCAGCACCTCTGAAAAAATAGTGATATAAAAGAATTAACATTTACATAATTATCCATTGGTATCCATCTAAGAAAGGCGTGAAAGGTGGGGGGGTAACACCTTAATTAGTATCGGGGATTTTTTTTTTGATTCTTGAATTTTGGGTGTTTGTTGCTTGATCACCCCTTTTGTGCTTATAAAATTTTTTTAATCATTGTGAAAAGTCTTGGCTTTCTTGCTTGCAATCAAAGTTTCTTGCTGTTTCCTTTTTTTCAAACTCAGTAACAAAATGTGTTTCTTCACATCTGATCCTGTTTATCGCTAGGAGTAAAAATGTTGAAGTTTTTTTAAACATTTTTAGGTGTTGTCTTTCGTTTAAAGTAGTTTAAGTTTAAAGTACGTTTTTAAGTTTAAGTGTTTTTCCCTTTTGTCTTTATATTCCTCGCACTGAATAGGAAGTGTTCTAAAATTTCCTCCGTCCAGTGTTACATTCGTGCATGCTGGTTCCCGAGGTGTTGTTTTCCCGTATTTAGTTTAGTTTCAGTGTATTTTCCCTTTTGATCTTATCAAGTTTAGTAGATTCACTTTTTCATAAAAGTCTATTTTTTTTAAAGTGTGTTTTGTATGTTTTTGTAAAGTCTAATGTCTTTTTTTCAAGTAGTTCTGCTTTCCCTTTTCCCTTTGGGATCATTTCTTTTAATTTTTATTTTATTTCGTGTTGTGTACTATAAACCCAAATTGGTATATGTTTTATATTATAATTTTTAAGTAACTGTTGACTGTTTCACTTGCTCTTTGCTCTAAGGATGTCAATGGGGATTTTGGGCACCGATTTACTTTGTGCTAAATAAGGCCATCACCCCCATAAAACAAGGCAGGGAAAAGCATATCTCACTTTAAATCCAATATTTGTTTGGGTTTAGGTGTAGGATGTGATATATGTTATCATTAAAGAACAGTGAGTTGAACCATTGCAACTTTGCCCTTTTTCCCCTGGGACATCCATGTTTTTTTATGATCTCATTGTTTAGTACAGGATGGTCTTGTCATTTTAAAGGTAATGTCACTTATAAAGTCAATTATGTGTGGATTTCCTGAACTTTTTTTTGGCATTCAATTAGGGGCTTTTTTTCACCTGGCAAAGGCTTTTTTGAAATCTATAGCGATGTTATTTATTAATGGTCTCTTCATCTGAAAGACCACCACCACCCCCACCCCCACCCCCACCCTACCACAAACCCCAACCCCCCACCACCACCACTACCACTACCACCACCCCCACCACCACCACAACATACCCCCCCCCCACCACCCAAAACACCACCACCACCCCACCCCCACCCAAAACCACCACCACCACAACACCAACCCCCACCTCCATCACCACCACCACCCCAAAAACACCACCACCACCACCACCCAAACAACCACAACAACAACAACAAAAACAACAACAACCCAAAACAACAAAAACAACAACAACAAACCCCACCACCACCACCACCACCAACCACCACACCACCAAAACCACCACCTTGATGATAATGACGGGATTCAGATTAAAGACTTAAAGCGTGAAATGGGAAAATAAACTGTACGGGGAGCGGAGCGGGTCGGCCAAAGCCTTCTCTATGTAAAGCCTGGTCTGGGGGCGGGATGGACGGACGTCAGTACAGAGTCTGCTCCACAAGTTAGAGCCGACTTTTTTAGCGAGTGGGATGTACGGGCGGTACGGCTCTCATTGCACCCACTTTTCACCACTGTTAACCTTTGCCATTTAATATTTTGCTCAAAAAAATTTTCATGGAGAATATCAATAAAACGGAATTTAATTCGCTTTACCATTGATATATTTCGTTTACTGAAATGAATTGGAGCATGCATAATTAACGTTAACTAAATACTAAAAACTGAAATGGGTAATTTCCTATTAATATAGTTTATCAGTATAAAAGATATACTGTTATCTTTTGGGAAATTTTTTGTTCATAATATTATCAAATAAAAAACCGTAAAACACACAAAAAAAATGCCATTTTGAACCAAGAATAAGCATGAACTTAACTCTTTTGCCATTTATTTTGTGCAAAACATTTACATGGAGAATATCATGAACGGGAATTTTAAATTTCTTTCCATTTTTAATTTTTTTTCTATAAAAGAATTAAACCATACATACTTAGCTTAACAAATAAATAACATCATCAAACGGGAAAAATTCCGATTTCATATCTTTTTAGTTATTTTAAAACCCAAATTATGTAGGTTCAATTCATTTTTCACAAAACGAAATTTTAGCCCAAGGAAAACTTAAATTTAAAATTTCCGCTTCTATTGATTTTTTCCCCTGTAAAATGTTTTCCCCGAAAAAATATTAAATGGGGAAGAGTTTAAATTCATGCATATTTCTTGAGAGTCTTATAATGGCATTTTTTTTAGTGTGTTTTTACGGGTTTTTATTTGATAATATTATAGAACAAACATTTCCAAAGATAAAAATATATCTTTTATACTGATAACTAAATAGGTAGGTAAATTGTTCATCCGGTGACCTCGTACAGACTCCGTCCGTGACGTTATCAAACTCAGGCGCAGGCTTTTACATCAGACGGCTTTGGTCGAGCGCGCGGGATCCTCCCTGGTGTGACGTAACGGGCGATCTATCAGGCCTTGTCATCTCGGTGGCCACGCTTGAAGTCTCTACCGTAGATTACAGTCAAGTCGCCAGGACAACTTTTTTTTCCTGTTTACGACGTTGAATTGATGGGATTTGATGCCTAAAAAGGTGAATGTGCCAGACATCAGAGGTCATATGGCACTATGGCAAAGCATATAAGGGGAGGGATTAAAGAATAATAGTGAAACGATGAGGGAAGGGGAAAGAACGGAATGTTACAGCAGGATGGTTAGATCAGATGTACGATGTGGATTTGTTGGAGGAAGGAGGTTAAATTTTCCCGGAGAAGGAGGGGGATTCCGGGAGAATGTCCGCAAGACAGGGAGGTCGGGAAAGGGAGGACAAATGAGGGAAGGAACTGGATGGGGTAGGAGTAAGATGGGGCAGGAATGTGTGGGTGTGGGTGAGTGTTTTGGGTGAGTGTGTGTGGGTGAGTGTGTGTGGGTGAGTGTGTGTGGGTGAGTGTGTGGGTGTGGGTGAGTGTGTGTGGGTGTGTGAGTGGGTGTGGGTGAGTGTGTGTGGGTGAGTGTGTGTGGGTGAGTGTGTGTGGGTGAGTGTGTGTGGGTGAGTGTGTGTGGGTGTGGGTGTGTTTACCTAGTTGTGATATACGGGAAATGAACTACAGTCAACCCTCTCTAAATCGAACCCGTATAATTCAAACTTCGGATATTTCGACCTGCTTCAGGCCAGTTCAAATTTTTCAATAACTTTCCATAATTCAAGCAAGTTTGAATTATCCTTAGCCTTACTAGTGGGAGTCCAACCTCTCCCATGCGGTGCGTGCCGCGGCTGCCCAGCGTGATCTGATATATGATCATTTATAATTATCGTATAAATACGATAGGCGGAGGAAGAAGGCGGGAAGGGGAGGAGGAAGAAGGGGAGAGGAGGAGGAAGGGGGGATGAGGAGGAGGAAGGAGGGGGAGAGGGGGAGAAGGAAGGAGGTGGGACAAGGAAGGGAGGAGAGGAGAAGAAAGGGAGGAGGAAGAATGATTATTTTTAAGTATCCTTCGCTTTGTATACAATCCTTCAAAGGCCTTCACGGGCCTCTTCGCTCCTTCACGTTTCCTACAGGAGTCATGGGAGGGCATTAAAAGTCCCACAGGATTGCTATAGTATTCCTAGGTTTTTATAAGTAGTACTTTGACAATCGCATGGGTGGCTCAAATAGGGATTAATACTAATATTACTAATACTAAAAATACTAATACTGATCGTTGTATTGAAGTAATGATTAATCTAGTAATGCCTATCATATTTTTATCTCTTGTAGTAAATTTTGTCTAATTTGTGATTTCTAAGGAATATCTGGAAGTATCATGTCGTTGTGAATTGGCTGAAATAGGGACTTCTAATCATTGTAACTGATAACTGACTCCATATTCGTTTTACAGCATGCCCGATAACTGCTAGGAGCAAATTTTCATGAATATCAATTTAAAAATAATAATTTTCGGATTTCTGGCTGCTCAAAAATATTCCAAAATTGTCGAAAATCTGGTTTTTTGTTATTTTGCCGCAAAACTATGTGTCGTAAGAAAACTTATCGAAGTAACAAAGGTTCATCTTGAGGTGATCTACATGATGCAGTAATCGGCTTGTCAATACACCTAATGGTTGTCGAGAAAATTGATATTTTGTATAAATGTACGAATATGCTATTTTCTCGGTTATTTACCAATCAATATTTTTTTACTTTACACCAAATGATAGTCCTTGCTCTGCTTCATATTTATCTGCATACATGTTGCATCTATCTGCCATAGTTTTTTAAGTTATATAAAAAAACGGGATTTAAAAAAAAATCAAGGCATACACACACACACACACACACACACACACACACACACACACACACACACACACACACATAATGGAATACCTACCGGGATGGTCACACCTTCCTCTCAGTGTTACGAATATATTTTGCTATAGCCATTATTTGGTGTTACTATAGCGTACTATAGCGTGCGGTCTATCGGGACATTTGCACTATAGCGTGCGGTCTACCGGGACATTTTACACTAGCGTGCGGTCTACATTTCTTACTCGCTACTTACACTCTACACTCTTACACTTCAGGCTGCAACTTACTATTGCTATATGAATTGTCTAGTTATACAGTAGAGTATTATAAAAAAAAAAACTTTAATAAGTTAATTTATTAAGCACAGGCCGATATTCCCCACCCCTGTCACTTTTTTTTCTTGCATAACACTACCACATCGATGACAAGGCTCTTGTTTCTTGTAGTGTCTCCAGAAGATTGCTTTCCCGTAAAAACTTAACCGCTGTTTCTTCAGTCAAGATGACACTTCTGTAGAATTCTTTCAACAGCATTGTAGAGGGTTAAGTGTGTCAGACTGATGTTTTCGGTTTGAATTTTAGGAGGATACCGAGACTTACTTCGTTGATTCCTATTTTATAAGGTTGATGTAGGGTCCCGGTACTCAGCACAGTTAAAGTCAGGTCAGGTGTGGACTTGTTAGAATGCACATTAAAGCTATGGGGTAGTCAGGTCAAGTCGGGTCAGGTCAGGTATGGTCAGGTCAGATCAGATCAGGTGGGATCTTTGTAGACCACACGTTAGGGGAGCGTATACTGAAGTCTCGATGTAGACCGCACGCTATAGTAGCACCCATTATTTTTTCCCAAAATATTTTTTAATATTTTAAATATTTTAATATTGTAAATATTTTAAAAGTTACTTCATCCTGTCTGATCTGCTACCACGCTATCGCATTACGAGTTATAATTATTGTAATGATTGTGATAAAAATAATGAAAGTAATGAAAAGTAATGTAGTAATAGTAGTAGCAGTAGTAGCAGTAGCAGTATGGGTAATAGTAGTTGTAATAGTAGTCATGGTGTCATTTTATTGCCATCATTATTACTATCAGTAGTTGTAGCAGTCAAAATATTGTAAGTGCTTGTGGTAATGGTGAAAATCGTTGAATTGCTAATATCAATCATATTATTATCATCCTTATCATTATCATCATTATTTGTATTATCATTAATATCTCTATCATAATTGATCATTATTTTAATTATTATAATGTTATTATATCATTATCATTATTGATATTATCTCTAGTATTATGTGATTATTTACTTCATTATTTCTATCATTACACAAAATCGATTCCTGCGTTTGGCTATGAAACTAGTCTTATTTGAATCGTTCGTATTTTCCTATTCTGTGTGTGTGTGTGTGTGTGTGTGTGTGTGTGTGTGTGTGTGGTGTGTGTGACTGTGTCTGTGTCTGTGTGTGTGTGTGTGGTAGGTATGAAATAGGTGTGGCTGTTAGGGGAGGGAGGCTATGAGGTGGGGGGGGGCAGCGAGGGAGAGGACTCAGGGGAGCTATAAAGCGGGAAGTGTGAAAACAGGTGTAATACCGTGCAC
>JACEEZ010010002.1:453389-481113 GCA_016584305.1 Chionoecetes opilio | reverse complement strand
GGCCCCCAAAGGGAAGGGCCAGGACAGTGAAAATGAAGAACTATAGGTCATATATGGTATGGTGTGTTTCGTTGTTCTCGGTAGCAGGGCCAGAAGCCACAAACACTTAAAGACCTTTTTTTGGTCGTTAGTCCAACGACGAAACCCACAGCGCGGAAAATTCGTCGATTTCGTCGTTAACGTGCACACTGGCCAACGACTGCTCAAGACCAGTATTAGCAGAGGTCGGAAGTCTCCAGGCATGCTCATTATTGCTTGGTATGCTATGAAATATCTTTTTTATAGGTGAATGTAGACATATGATTGCATTTGGATGGATATTATTCATATATATGAGTAAAGAGATGAAATACAAGCAAGGGACTCATCTACGTCTGGCAGCGCGGCCTTCGGCAGCAGCAGCAGCAGCAGCAGCAGGATGAAGCCCGTGAGATGGATATCAACACCAACTTCACCAATAGTGGGGCAGCTTAGGTAGTGGATGGGGACATGCCGGATAAAAGCACCAAAATTTTATCACGCAATCTTCAGGGTCCCAGCTATGATTCTATAACCGGCGCCAAGCGGTAGGACCACTCTTATTTGAAATTTTTCATTATATGTGAAATTGTTTTTTGAAAATTTTGGGAATTTTTTTTTTTAGTTTTTGGGAAAAAATGTTTTTTTTATTGCAGAAATGAGAAATATAGTCTTTTCCGATCATTTTGGTGTAATTGTTTTTAAAATCGAACATCTAGAAGTATTTTAAAACAATATTTGAAAATTAGGTGTCTCGGGTGCATTTCCTCAGCATCTAAGCTTCAATTCTAGAACCGGCGCCAAACGATCCGAACAGCAGGATGCATGCACAATGGACATTTAGATTTTTGTATTTAATTAGATGCATATTATATTAAATCTGCTATATGCTGTAATCATATCATATCATATCTGTAATCATAAGTGGGACAGGCTCAGTACGACAGCTACAACGAGGCTATCATCACTGAACGAAGGCAGTCCATCCATGAGCCTGTGAAGAGGAACTCATTGCCTCTCTTCAGATCATCATCCAAGGGGAAGAGGAAGCAGTCAGATGGTGTTTCCCTGTTGAAAGATGATGTGTCCCTCTTCTCTCGTCTGTACAGTCTGTACTATCTTGCTCAGAACAGGGATACAGATATGGGAACCTTCTTCCAACATGAAAATCATCCGCACCCCCCTTCTCTATCTGAAAGAGGAACACTGCGCCAAGGAAAGAAGTCAGACCTCATTGGTATCCTTGTGGAAGAAACACAAAACTCTCAGAAGGAACCCCCGCCGTTTCTGGATGCAAGAATACTCGACGGTGCTGCTGTGGTGTATCTGCTTCCTCTTACTAATGTTACCACATTCAATGACTACGCTAATGAGGTCTTCATCCCCACATCCTGAAGCTTCTTGAATCCTGCAGAAGAGTCGATGTGGTCTGGGACAGCTACATTGCCAGCAGTATCAAGGAGTCACTAGAGAGAAAAGGGGGAAAGGTGTACGAAGAAAGGTCGGTGGTCCAACGAAGGTGCCCAGCAACTGGCCCGACTTCCTCCGGGATCCACAAACAAGGAGGAGCTTTTCCAGTTCCTTTCAGACAAAGTCGGCTCCAGTGACTGGCCAGACGGAAAGGGAATTCATAACATCAGGCACAAATGTAATCAGCAGAGGTTCAGACCACTCCATGCCACGATGTGACCACGAAGAGGCCGATACAAGGATTGTTGTTCACCTGAAAGATGCGCTGGACAAGGGATGCACCAACTGTTTGGTACGCACTGTCGACACAGACGTCGTTGCCATACTGATAGGAAAGTACCATTCCCTGACCAGCCAGCATCAGATGGCAGCCATCTGGGTAGCATTTGGAACTGGAAAGAACTTCATGTACCTGGATATCAATGCCATATGCCATGCTCTGGGAAAAGATAGGTCAACGGCATTGCCTATGTTCCACAGTTTCACGGGCTGCGACACAACTTCCGCTTTCTTCGGCAAAGGGAAGAAATCAGCATGGGAGGCTTGGAATGCCTACGTGGAGGTGACGGAGGCCTTCAACAACTTCATGAATCATCCTTACATGACTGTGACAGTGAACTGCAAGCAATTCCAGTTGCTCGAGCGCTTCACCGTGATCATCTACAATAAGACGAGCAACTTGGACTCTGTGAACGAGGCACGTAGGGAACTCTTCTCACAGAAGAACAGGCCAATGGAAAAGATTCCCCCAACGCAAGAAGCCCTTCTGCAGCACACACTGCGCGCAGTCTACCAAGCTGGAATCTGGGCAACCAGTGATCAATGTGAGCAGAAGCCTCCAAACCCCAGAGGGCTTTGGATGGACTCTAGAGAGTGCAACGAAGACCTGGCGTCCTGTGTGGTCCAACCTGCCTGTAGCATCTCAGGCCTGCAGCGAACTGGTCAAGTGTGGCTGCAAAAGCGCCACGTGCGGAGGACGATGCTCATGCAAGAAGGCGCAGTGGAAGTGCACCGAACTATGCAGCTGCCAATGTGAATAGCTTAGCCGAGAAGTAATTTTGCACCATGTGGGTGAATATACGCACGGTCTGAAAGAGTATCCATTTTTCTTGATTTTCGTATGTGTTAAGGGCAGGCTCCGAATTAATTAGACTACGCGATTCACTATGTTAACCGCTTACTCGACCACGCGATTACGAATAAAAATGATAACGAAAATTGTGTTTTGAATACCCGGGTGACCTACGTTAATTAGAAACGTTTAAAAAAAATTGAGGAAATGCACCCGAGACACCTAATTTTCAAATATTGTTTTAAAATACTTCTAGATGTTCGATTTTAAAAACAATTACACCAAAATGATCGGAAAAGAACTATATTCTCATTTCTGCAATAAAAAAAAAATTCAAAAACTAAAAAAAAAAAAAAAAACCAAAATTTACAATTTTTTTTCTCACAAATAATGAAAAATTTCAAATAAGAGTGGTCCTACCGCTTGGCGCCGGTTATAGAATCATAGCGGGGACCCTGAAGATTGCCTGATAAAATTTTGGTGCTTTTATCCGGCATGTCCCCATCCATTTGAAATTCGGTGCTAAGCTGCCCTACTACAAGGGAGGTAGATGTCTTTGGTAATATTTAGTAGGGGAGCGAGAACCCCTTGAGGAATCCTATGATCCCTGATGATATCCTATGGTGCTATCACAGACGTGGGAGCTGACTGTCTTCTTCAGGAAGGCACAGGTGAGGCGGATAACTGCGGGTTTTTACTCAAAACTGTTGAGTGTGGCGGCTGGAGCCCCAGCTCCTCCGCCACTGTAGGTTTGGGCAGGCTTAAACGTCTTATTACTCGTTATTATACAACTTAGTGATTATGGTGAGATGTTATATATACTTGTCATTATCTAAATCAATGTAGCACCATGTGTCACCTTAAATAAGGGTGATTTAAAGATGTTATGATGAGGTGACTGATGACGGGACAGAGTGACGGAGAGGCCTTGCCGCGGGGCCTCTCCATAACACAAATATTCATTATTTTAACCCACACACACACCTTCTACCACCAAAACACTAGCAACACAGGCTCCTTACTTATACATCTTACTATCTGATACATTAAAACTCCTTAAAACGCAAGCATTCCGAATAAAACGAGAATTAGTTTGAGATGACGGGCAAGAAGGCGGGGAGAGGCAGTCTGGCATGCCATTCTTGTCCGGAAATATGTCTCGCTGACTTGTGATTGGTCGAGAAGTTTTAAAAACTGTTTGTCATTGGCTGGTGACTGATGACGCGCTTGATGACGTCATTACTCGCCTTAGCCAGTCAGCGCCTTCCGACGCGTTTAACGACCGAAAAGGGAGGCTTTGTAGCTTTCGTCGTTAGGAAAAGAAGTTCAGAGAGATGGTCGTTGCTGGCGCAACTACCTTTGTTGCTGGGCTCCTGCCCAGGGCGCGGAGACCAATGACTCTTCCACGCTCCGTCCCCCAATATATGATCTCCCTGGTTCAGGGCTGCCAACCCAAGCGCAGTCGTGGATCAACATAGGACCATGTTAGCTCTCGCTGTTGGTGTCTTGAGCACGCGTTCTTGGCATTGGTACTACTTGAGTCTAACATGGAAGCTCCACGTTAGACTCTCCCTAGTCCATGTTTAAAAAAGCTGCCGAATAATGCCACCACGTTAACGATCGCCAAAACATTTGCCCCACATTTAAGTAAAGACACAACCACTCGCTAACGCCTCCCCAAATCGATCCAATATATAATCAAACCAATGGGAATGCAAAAATCAGATATTACACAGGTTTCAAAGTCATTGTGGAAAGTTAATTATGTAAAATACCACACGTATGAAGAGAAAATAACTAGGAATGTAAATCGGAGGCGTACTTTTTCATTAGGTAAAAAGCACGTAAAACGGCAGTGTGTGTATTTGACCGTTAAAAGACAAGAACAATATCCTAGACGATAATGAGAGAATTTCGTCCGTACTCAACGAATACTTTAATGCGGTTTGTATAAAAAAGACAAAGCTCCATTACCAAAACCAGTTATCGTAAGTGCAGGACCAGTAAATGACTGATAATTATAATCGGTGATACAAAAGGAGACGAAAATATAATCAAAGTATTTGCAGAAACTTGACCCACCAAAATCCATAGGAGCTGACGATATCCTACCTAAACTGCATCAGGAATGTTACAACCAACCATCACTCATCAAAAATTTATTCAGTAAATCGGGAAGAAAAGCAAAAAGCTCATATGTGTGGAAGCTAGCTCATTTAACGTTGCTATTCAAGACAAAAAGTAAAACCCTAGCTAGCACGAAATATACTTATTGAGGGTAGACTTTTTAAAAGTAAACACATGTACTAAATTTATAAAATTTAAGTGAAATACCAAATATTCCATCCCCTACTAATTCACATTACTTCCAAGCGAGTTCATATAGTATTCATATTTTTTTAATCTAGTGTTATCTATGTGTCTATATATAATATGTATGAGGTATGTATGTATACTTTAGCTAAATATTATTGCAGAATTTAAAATAATATATAGTGAATTTGACGATCCAAAGTAACATTTTTGATATATATGGCTTTAAGTGTGCAGACAGATATATTGATGGCAGCCTAAGCCTTGAGTGACCCCGATGTTTTCAGTATTTAGCCCCACCGCTAACAAAAATATCAATCACCAGCTGAGTTGTGGAATTGTTGTTCTGCTGAGAATCTTTGCTTCATCATGCCTAAGTCATCAAGTGATTACCACTGGTGCTTGGTTCCACTGTTTAAGAACACAAGTACAATCCACCAGAACAAATAAATCCCAGTTCATAAAGGCATGAAAACTAGGAAGCTGTGGTGGCGAGCAGCACATCGGAACTACCCCATCACCACGCACAACATGTACAGTTGCAATCAGTTTATAAGTGAATGATAATTTTTGTTGTAAAAGTATGCAATTCAGCCAGGCATAAGCAAATTAATAGCGTAATAACCCATTCAAACCTCCACAATGTTAATATTTATGAGCATTTCCCCTTCCATCTGTGAACTGTAAGCGTGATATAGATAAACTATCGGAAAAGGAGTGATAAATTGATGTTAAATTTTACTATATAAATGTAAAATGGTGCATATAGGTAAAGATATCGTCATGTATAACCATCATATATAGAATATATCGTTATCTCGGGTAAACCAGGAAGAAAAATCTTTTAGGTGTCATCATTATAGTAGAAAAAATTTAAGAGCTCCGTTTGGGCGTTGACTGGAGTGGGGAATTCCCTGTCCGACGCGGTGCCACGTCAGTCGTCACAAACATATAATCTCTGTTTTGTATATCAGTTATATACCACTTCTGAATTAATTTCAAATAATCTGTATATATCTATCTTCTAATAAAGATACACAGTATTTTCAATGTTTAGTTTTTTTAGGAAAATCTTAATCATTATTATTATTATTGGTATTCAAATACCACAACACTTGACATGGTTGCTTTACATGTTGCCATTTAGGCAACGAGAGGTCGCTTACTCTTAGCCGCCACCCACGATGGAAGCTACGGTTTCACGCTCGCGTGTCCTTCATTGTCGGGAGAAAGATCACACACCTACAGGTGTAAATGATTTCCTCTCTCAGCTCCTGCCGGGAGGAGTGAGGGAGAGTGAGGGTTATCTTTTCGCTAAGGGTCTTCCGATACTTGGCCAAGTACTTGATTGGCAGGACCGCAACAGGGAATTGAATTCCTCACCCCATCCAACGCCCAAACGGACTTCGTAAATTGGTTCTACTATAGTAATAATCTTAAAATAACTGTTTATTGCTTAGCTGCTAGTTTAAAGGTTGATATGATGTTGGGCTTTATTGCACGCAACTTTGAACATAAGACTCCGAAAGTAATGACACGTATATATGGGTCTTTGGTTAGGCTATACTTAGAATATACCCTTTGATTCTGGTCGCCTTGTTTCGTTAGAGATGAAGCCAAGTTAGAATCATTTAAAAGAAGCGAACCAAACTGATTAATTTCTGCAAAAATTTTCTTATGAAGAGATATTGCGTAAAACAAATGGTTTTGTTAAATAATCGTGGTTTTCGTGGGACATAATTAAATCGTTTAAACTCCTAAAGAACTTGCTTGACATTCACAGCCACGAGATCCTGTTTTTTCCTCTCCTATCTGGTGACAACAACGAAGAGTTTAAAAGGCTAAACACTATATATACAGTTCTTTTTAATTAACACATATATTTGAAACAACTATTTCAATGTCAGAGTAGTCAATCGATAGAACAAGTTTCTAGCTAATGTTGACAAGGGAGGACAATAAATGTAAACGGTTGAAATAACCTAAAACCGCATCGCCAAATGGGATATCCACTTTTGTGCAGTGGTATACATCTTGGCTGTGAGAAGTCGTGTATTCTAGGTAGGTGGGATCGAGCCCCACCATGTATGTAAAGGTGTATAGAGAAAAAGGATTTATTTGCAGAATTGTGATTGTCACCCTGTCAGTTCGCGTGTTAACGATCTTCCGACCGGATTTCAGAAGGTAACTGTGGGTCAAGGGCTGTGTAAACGCTCTGTCGTTCCACCAAGAGCAGTGTAACGGTTTGTCGGCTCCAGCCATAGGCTACACAGCATGGAGTACATTGGCTTTGGACGCGGCCCAGCTCTGCTCGGTAGATGGGACAATGACCCCATTTGACCAGGCTGCCATCCCTTTGGATCCTCTTCAGAATTCCATCACAACGACAGAAGAGAGAAGAAAGAAGAGAGAACCACCGCCACCCGGGCATTACAATGGTTGGCAACGGAGAAAATGAGTATCACCTGGATTTAATAAGAGAAAACGGAGAAAAAGGGTGCTGCATGGAACCTCATCTCGGATTCATGTAATTAGCCCTCCGAAGAGACAAGCCTACGACATAAGTCGCCTCACGATCACGCTACCACCAGACATCATAATTCGTAAATATATGTAAGAGGGAGGAAAAAGCTATGCAATGGTTGAAATAGCGTAGAGCCGCTTTTCCAAGCGGGATATCCCCATAGGTACACTGGTACCGATTTCGGGTGTGAAAAATCGTATTCTATGCAGGCAGGTGGGTTCGAGCGTGGCCTCCGAAAGATCTGGCCTTGGTCTCGATTGATGGCGTCACAAGAGTAGTAGGTGGACTTTCAGGTTTTCAATGCAATGAAACGTTTGTACTCTTATCCAATATTACCAAGCTGCCAGTTTATATTTAGAAAAAAACTGAGCCTACCATCGTGTTCATCATACATTGCTGCATATTATGAATATAAACTAATTACAGTAGGACTATACAAATATTTAAGAAAATTGACGGAACATAAGAGTGTGTATACACATTTTGTCTCACGTTTTTTGCATCAACGTTCTGTAACTCCCTTAGTTGTGCTCGTGTTGAGTTTTCAATCACTGTTTTGAAATTCACTTACTTTTCCATTTTTTTATTTTTATTTCACATGTACCGATATGGAAAAAAGTAGGTGGACAAATTGTCCAAGAAATTAAACTACTGCAAACTGGCTTCGTGACTGTTGAGCGTCTGATAGCTATGACAAGAACTCATCTCTCCTGTCGGGAGTGATGCTCACTTTTCACGGAGCCAGTTTGCAGTAGCTTTTCTTTCTTGGCCATTTTGATCATATTCTTTTTTCCTTATCGGTACCTACCAAAAGTTGGTTACATATCAAAAGAATTGAAAAGTGTGCTGATTTCGAAACAGTGATTCAACATTCAAGGCGAGCAAAACTAAGAGAGTTACAAGTTGAAGCAAAAAAAGTTAGGCAAAATGTGTATACACTATTTCATTTCCCTTCAATTATTTTTATATAGGTTTAGTCTTACTGCAATTTATCTATGCTAATTATATGCATCGATGTATCATGAACACGGTGGTAGGTTCAGTTTTCATAGATATTATTTTTGTAGCATGGTAATATCGGATAAGAGTACAAACATTTCAATTCACTGAAAACCTGAAAATCCGTCTACTCTCGTGACGCCATCAACTCGAAACCAGGCCAAGATCTTTCGGAGGCCAAAGTACGAACCCCACCATGTTCAGTATCCAAAGAGGAAAAGGATGTAAGTCGCATTGTGATTGTCACCCTATCA
The DNA here is from genome assembly GCA_016584305.1 of Chionoecetes opilio. Classification (NCBI taxonomy): domain Eukaryota; kingdom Metazoa; phylum Arthropoda; class Malacostraca; order Decapoda; family Majidae; genus Chionoecetes; species Chionoecetes opilio. The sequence goes on along the minus strand of JACEEZ010010002.1, from coordinate 472,463 downwards.
GATCGTCTGTGGCGAATCTTTTGACGGGATTTCAGAAGGTAACTTGGGCCAAGGCAATCTAATGTCCATATCAATGAAAGTCTGACACTCAAACGATGCTCATTGTTCAAAATTGTATGGGATATTAGAAAACAACATAGAGACTTATTCCAATAATGCTACACCCAGGATGGTAGAATATATGTAAAACTCAAGAACTCAAATAAAAAACAAATCGTTACTAATGATCAAACCTTTACAAACTTCTTAAGACAAGTATCCAATACTCAAACAACCACAAGCACTCACTAATCTCTGACTTTATTACATAATTACTGTATATTACATGACTATATACTTTGAAAATGTATTGTCGATAATAAACATGCCTATGGTAATGATTAATTTATGTTTCCATCCTACCTCTACCTTTCCACACCCTATCCTTGTTCATTCATTGGGGAGGTAGCAGAGTCGTTAGGGTCTCCGAGTAGCGTTTCTCGGTGACTCGAGTTAGATCCCCGATGAGAACCAAAATCTTTCTGCACCGTTGAGTGGCCTAAGGACACCCACATGCCCTGCTTATTAATGCTACCTTCGATTGCGAATGCATCGGAGGACACAGGGGGGCGGCATGAGCCTCTCTAATCACAGGCGTCACTATAAAAATCCTGCCTGCGCCACCACGGGCGAGGGCCAACCATCACAGCCCTCAAGAGAACCTTCAAGGCCTACCATCCGAGCCTTAGAAGTCACTGCCTACAGGAGGTATAGGCACAAATGTAAAAATATATATATATATACATATATATATATATATATGTACACTACGCGCCAAAATATTGTTCGCCGCATCATAACAGACGCTCCCATAAGGGAATTCTGAAAATGTACTCTATAGCAGCCTAGTCACTTCCGAGAGAGAAATCCTACATATGGCAGCTTGTTTAAAGCACGGGCAGTCTATCAAGACCGTTGAGGAATGTTCAGATGCCACTTGTCAATTATAGACGAAGCATTTTGAAAAGGATCGCCTCACTCCCCGCGAGTAATTTGAACAGACACGCGTTGGTATAACTATCATTATTTTCATAATGGGTGACAAGAAAGACCTAACAAAGGAACAAATTAAAGTTATTGTGACCCTACACAAGGCAGAGAGGCCAGAGGAAGAAATATCAAGGATTGTGGGTGTTACGAGGAAATGTGTGATGAAGTGGTGGAGAGTTTCGTGAAGGGTGGCGGGGTGGCAACACCATAACATAAAAAAGTGGTCACAGCGAGGATGTAAATGTCATATCGTAATAATTTTCTTGCTCTTATTTGAGGATGGGCATCCACTTGACGTTTCATGACATTTACGGTGCTTGCTGATGTTTTACATCCTCGCCCTGGCCACTTATTTATGTTACGGTGTCGCTACCCCGCCACGTTCACAAAACTCTTCACCACTTCATCATACATTTCCTCGTAACACCCACAATCCTTGATATTTCTTCCTCTGGCTTCTCTGCCCTGTGTAGGGTCACAATAACTTTAATTTGCTCTTTTGTTAGGTCTTTCTTGTTACCCATTATGAAAATAATGATAGTTATACCAACGTGCGTCTGTTCAAATTACTCGCGGGGAGTGAGGCGATCCTTTTCAAAATGCTTCGTCTATAATTGACAAGTGGCATCTGAACATTCCTCAACGGTCTTGATAGACTGCCCGTGCTTTAAACAAGCTGCCATTTGTAAGATATCTCTCTCGGAAGTCACTAGGCTGCTATAGAGTACATTTTCAGAATCCCTTATGGGCGTCTGTTATGATGCGCGAACAATATTTTGACGCGCTGTATATATATATATATATATATATTTATATATACAGTTGTATATATATATATATATATATATATATATATATATATATATATATATATATATATATATATATATATATATATATATATTTCTATAATAATATAAGCGAAAGTGTGTCTGTCTGTGTGTGTGTGTGTGTGGTATAGGTTCCGCCCCCCGTGGCGCAAACACCTCATATGGCACATTTTTGGAATCAGGTTGACCAGGGAAAGGTCATAAGCCCATTTATGAGATTATCCGATCACTTCTTTTTTTTTTTTTTAGCAGCCTATTAGCGAGAATTGTGAAAACAAAATTGGGTTGCGAGAATTGAGGAAACCTTGATGTAGGGTGATGGGTAATGGGTGAGTGAATGGATGGGGTGATGGGTAATGGGTGTGGGGTGATGGGTGAGTGAATGGGTGGGGGGTGATGGATTGGGGGGTGATGGGTGATGGGTGAGGGAATAGTGTGGGGGTAATGGGTAATGGTAAATATAAGCGAAAGTGTGTCTGTCTGTCTGTCTGTCTGTGTGTGTGTGTGTGTGTCTGGTATAGGTTCCGCCCCCCGTGGCGCAATCACCTCATATGGCACATTTTGGAACCGGGTTGACCTGGGGAAGGTTTTTAAAGCCCATTATGAGATGATCCGATCCCTTTTTTTCTCTTTTTTTAGCAGCCTATTAGCGATAATGTGAAAAAAAAATGGGTTGCGAGAATTGAGGAAACCTTGATGTAGGGTGATGGGTAATGGTGAGTGAATGGGTGGGGTGATGGGTAATGGGTGTGTGTGGTGAGTGAATGGGTGGGGGTGATGGGTGGGGGTGATGGGTGATGGGTGAGGGAATAGGTGGGGGGTATGGGTAATGGTAATATAGCGAAAGTGTGTCTGTCTGTCTGTCTGTCTGTTGTGGTGTGTGTGTGTGGGTGTGTGTGTGTTGGTGTTCTGATAGGTTTCCGCCCCCGTGGCGCAATCACCTCATATGGCACATTTTTGGAACCGGGTTGACCAGGGAAGTTTTAAGCCCAATTATGAGATGATCTGATCCTTTTTTTTTCTTTTTTTTAGCAGCCTATTAGCGATAATTGTGAAAAAAAATGGGTTGCGAGAATTGAGGAAACCTTGATGTAGGGTGATGGGTAATGGGTGAGTGAAAGGGTGGGGTGTGGGTAATGGGTGTGGGGTGATGGGTGAGTGAATGGGTGGGGGTGATGGGTTTGGGGATGGGTGAGGGTGAGGGAATAGGTGGGGGGTGATGGGTAATGGGTGAGTGAATGGGTGTGTGGTGATGGGTATGGGTGAATGTGGTGGGGGGTGATGGTAATGGGTGAGTGAATGGGGGGGGGTGATGGGTAATGGGTGAGTGAATGGGTGGGGGAATACATACATTTCTACATCCATGATTTCAGGAAAGTTAGAAGGGGCTATCTGGAGAGTCCGTGTTTGGTGGGCCGAAGGCCCACCAAACGCAGGTGGTGGGCCCACCACCAATAGCCCTCCGCAGGAGCTAGCCAAAAAGTCCGCCCGGAGGGCGGCTTTGCTGCTAGTAATAATATAAGCGTAAGTGTGTGTGTTTGTGTGTCTGTCTTGTCTGTCCGCGATAGGTGCCGGCCCCTGTGGCGGAATCCCATCATGTCACAGTTTTGGAATCAGGTTGACCCAGGGGAAGGTTTTAAGCCCACGTATAGGATGATCCGACCACTTTTTTTTTTTTTTTTTTTAGCACCCTATTAGCGAGAACTGTAAAGAAAAAGAAGTGGGTTGCGAGAATTGAGGAAACCTTGATGTAGGGTGATGGGTAATAGGTGAGGGAATGGGTGGGGTGATGGGTAATGGGTGTGGGTGATGGGTGAGTGAATGGGGTGGGGGGGTGATGGATGATGGGTGAGGGAATAGATGGGGGGTGATGGGTAATGGGTGAGTGAATGGGTGTGTGGTGATGGGTAATGGGTGAGTGAATGGGTGGGGGGAATACATACATTTCAGGAAGTTAGAAAGGGCTATCTGGAGAGTCTGTGTTTGGTGGGCCGAAGGCCCACTAAACACAGGTGGTGGGCCTTCGGCCCACCACCCACCGGGCCCGAAGGTGGGCGAAGGGCCCACCAATAGCCCTCCGCAGGAGCTAGCCAAAAGTCCGCCCGGAGGGCGGTTTTGCTTTCAGGAAAGTTAGAAGGGGCTATGATGGAATGGGTTGGCGTTAATACATACATTTCTACATCCATGATTTCAGGAAAGTTAGAAGGGGATATCTGAAGAGTCTGTGTTTGGGTGGGCCAAAGGCCCACCATAGCCCTCCGCAGGAGCTAGCCAAAAGGCCGCCCGGAGGCGGCTTTGCGGCTAGTATATTAATATAAGCGAAAGTGTGTCTGTCTGTCTGTCCGCTCTGGGTGCCGCCCCTGTGGCGGAATCCCCTCATATGGCACAGTTTTTGGAAATCGGGTCGACCAGGGGAAGGTTTTAAGCCCACTTATAGATGATCCGATCACTTTTTTTTCTGTTTTTTAGCAGCCTATTAGCGAGAATTGTGAAAAAAAGTGGGTTGCGAGAATTGAGGAAACCTTGATGTAGGGTGATGGGTAATGGGTGAGTGAATGGGTGGGGTGATGGTAATGGGTGTGGGGTGATGGGTGAGTGAATGGGTGGGGGGTGATGGTGATGGAATAGGTGGGGGTGATGGGTAATGGGTGAGTGAATGAGTGTGTGGTGATGGTTAATGGGTGGGGGGTGATGGTAATGGGTGGGGGGTGATGGTAATGGGTGAGTGAATGGGTGGGGGGTGATGGGTAATGGGTGAGTGAATGGGTGGGGGGTGATGGGTAATGGGTGAGTGAATGGGTGGGGGTGATGGGTAATGGGTGAGTGAATGGATTGGGGGTGATGTGAATGGGTTGGCGTTAATATACATTTCTACATCCATGATTTCATGAAAGTTAGAAGGGCTATCTGGAGAGTCTGTGTTTGGTGGGCCGAAGGCCCACCAATAACCCTCCGCAGGAGCTAGCCAAAAAGTCCGCCCGGAGGGCGGCTTTGCGGCTATTTATATATATATATATTATCTTACCTATTCTTCCTAGCACACTTGTTCCTTCTTACCTCACCCTACCCCTGTTCCTACTTACCTCACCCTACCCTTGTTACTTTTTACCTCACTCTACCCCTGTTCCTTTTACCTCACCCTATCCCTGTTCTAGGGCGTGCACAGACATTCAGACGTGCAGGGCTCATCTCCGAAAAAGGGTAATTACCAAACTTACAATTCTGGAAGACTACATATATATATATATATATATAAAAGAACGTAAGAAAATAAGGAAGCTACAAGAGGCCGCGAGGCTACACGTGGTAGTTCCTGTATATATATATATATATATATATATATATATATATATATATATATATATATATATATATATATATATATATTATATATTTTATATATTGTTACGACTGCGGCCTCAAGCGCAACAGACTGTTCACTAACCGTGAACCGATAGAAGCCCTCCAGCTTCTATCCAGAGAAAGAGAGGAGCCGTACCCTCCATTCTACCCTCCTGCCTCAAATACAAACGTAAAACTACCGATTACAGCCGAGGCTACTGACAGGCCCGGCTGTATCACTAAACAAACAAGAGTGAAGCACCCTCTGCTCTCACCTCCACTTTAAGTGATACTTGAAAAATGCTAAGTAACGCTTCAAATGCTACCGCGATTGTATCTATGGGCAATGAAAAACGTGGTGATGAAAGTTCCCCCCTGTTACGTTATTACCGGAGTGCACCTCCCACTTTTCTCATCCTACTGCCCAGAAGGCCGGGAAACTGGTATTCGTGTTAAGAGCTGGCCTCGCAAAACAAAGGTTAATTAGTGCACAGCTATGTGTGTTAGTGCCAGTGTCTCCTGTACTAGCCAAAACTCCAAAACACGGTAACCATTCGTTTCCCGCCTTCCGTCCGTTAATACTAAACTTAGCACGTGGTCAGCCCGAAAGCCTCACCCAAATGGTGGAACCCACGTGTTTTCAATACTACGCAAGAAATACTACAACTTCAGACACCCTCTAGCTATTCACTGACTCAAGTGAATGCAGGGCAAACTTCCTACACAAAGACTCAACAACTACCAAACGAAGCAACTCAACGACGTAGCAAGAGGCTGCGGAGCAGAGCGGCACGTGTATTCGCTATTAAGGCCAGACCTCTACTAACTCGGGCGCCGCTCTGCCACGCGGGACTGAGGGGCCCACCAGGGGGGGGGGGGGGCACCTTCCTCTCTTCTCTCTCCTCCTCCTCACTCACCCGAGGACACACACCAGCCAGGCCCCCCGGCAGGTGTTACAAAGCCCTTCCCCAAAGGAAAATTTTGTTCCCTGGAGCAAAATTTTCTTTCAGCCCCGCCCTCATGCACATCTGAGCGGGACAGGGGAATCGGCTATAACATTAACCACCCCTCGGATGTTTCACGTCCCAAGTTGTACTACTCCTGCAACAACAAACTCCAGCGAGTGAGACGTTCATTCTTAAACTTGAACTTCTGCAAGAACTGCAACGGGTGATGGTCAGAGTAGACTTTGATCACCGGCCATATGAAGGCAAGTACACCTCAAAATGCTGCAAGGCCAACAGAATGGCCAAAAACTCTTGCTCTAAAACGGAATAATTCCGCTGAGCGGCAGTGAATTTCTTAGAGAAGAATGCAATTGGGTGTTCCTTCTTATCTTCCCCCTGTTGCAATAACACGGCACCCACGCCTACTCGACTAGCATTGGTCGCCAGCACAAAAGGCTTCGTGAAGTCAGGGGCACGCAGGATAGGATGGTGGCAGAGTATCGACTTCACTGAATCAAAAGCATGTTCACACTCTGCGGACCACTCCCACTTCCTGTCCTTTCGCGGCAAGTCCGTAAGGGGGGCCAGCACCGTAGAGTAGCCCTTGATGAACCGCCGATAGTACCCTATCATGCCCAGGAAACGCTGCAGGGCCAGCCGACAAGAAGGTGCCTTGAAGTTGTTAATGGCCTCCACCTTAACTTCAGAGGGGGACACCTGGCCATGCCCCACAACGTAACCCAAGTACTGCACCCGGGCTTGGACAAACTCACAAATTGTCCAAATTGCTCCACCAAGCCAGCCTCACCTAGGCGACGAACAAGTGCCTCCACGTGGTCAAGGTGATCCTCCCAGCTGGAGTCAAATACCACAACGTCATCAATATACACGGCCCCAGCTCGGCACCCCCTCCACGACCCGATCCATGAGCCTCTGGAAGGTGGCTGGTGCATTTTTCAGGCCATAAGGCATTACTTGGCACTGATTATTACTTGGCACTGATACACCGCCCCATTTACCACGAAACTGGCCACCTGCTTGGCACGCTCCGAGAGGGGTACCTGCCAGTTAGCCCTTGACCAAATATACCTTGGTAATGTAGGTGGCAGACCCTATCTTGTCCACCGAGTTTTTCTACCCTAGGCAGAGGGTAGGTGTCAATCTTCGACAGTGTATTAACTTTTCTAAAGTCGACACAAAACGGACCTTGCCATCAGGCTTGGGCTGAAGGGTGACAGGAGAGCTCCATTCACTGGACCCCCGTTTTTACCAAGTATATAAGTAATCTCCTCCTCCAGGGACTTCTGCCCGAGGGGATTAACCCGATAGCGAGATTAACTTTACTGGCGCGGCATCGCCGACATCAATGTCGTGCACAGCCCACGTAGTCCGCCCGGGTACTACCAAAGACCCGGGGATACTGCCACAGCCGCCGACACATCTCCTCCCCTCTCTCCGGGGACAGATGTTGCAATTTCTCCCTGAGGGCCTCCTGACTGTTGTTTCTCCCACAATCGGACAGGAACAACGTCTCCATAGCCTGGCTCCTCTCCCGCACCAAGCGTCAGGACCAAGGGTGCCCCCTCCTCCGGCTTACACCTTGTCCCTTTGGCGTGGCCGCTCACCCCAAGGAGCCTCGCCACTCTCACCATCACTAACTCCGTCTTCTTCTCCACCCCCCACCACCGGTAGGCCATCACACTCCTCCTCCTCCTCCTCCTCTCCTAAACTGAGAGAATCACTCAACCCTTTCTGTAGGTATGAGGGGCGGTAGTAAGGCTTCAGCATGTTTATGTGACACAGCTGGAAGTCCTTGCGTCGGTCAGGAGTAGCGATTAAAATAGTCCAATCGCCCACTCTCCTCTCCACTCTGTATGGACCACAAAACTTTGCGGCCAACGGCTTCCCTTGCAGAGGCAACAGAGCTACTACCTCCTCCCCCGCCTTGAAACTCCTTACCTTGGCCTTGCGGTCATAGTAGACCTTCATTCTGGTCTGGGCCATAACTAGGTTCTCCCGAGCCACCTCTAAAGCTTGGGTGCAACCTTCCCGGGTACGGGCCACAAAGTCAAGCAATGGTTCGGCCTTGCCCTGGGCGGCGCCACTCCACGCCTCCCGCACTACATCCAAAGGACCCCGCACCCGGCAGCCGAAAACTAGCTCATTAGGCGAGAAACCTAACGACTCCGAGGGCACCTCCCTCACGGCAAACATGATGAAAGGCACTCCTAGATCCCAGTCCTTCCCACTGTCATAGCAAAAGGACCGCAGCATGGTCTTTAGCGTTTGATGGGGCCTTTCTAGCGCACCCTGTGATTGGGGATGGTAGGCACTAGACAACACATGCTTAATCCCCCAGTCAATTAGCATCTGTTTGAACACGTTCGAGGTAAAGTTAACTCCCCAATCAGACTGCAGCTCCTTATATACAGCAGATATGTGAATTATTTGGCTGAATTGTGACTTTGATGATAGAAGCATGAAACTTGGTACTCAGTTAGGGCATGTCTATGGGAAGATATTTGGCTATAGGGCCATTGGCGATATGCCCTGTGACGCAATTGGTGGCCATTTTCCAATATGGCCGCCATCCGCTGTTATAGTCCCTCTGAAATGTTAGCTAAGCTCCATTGTAGTGATAGGAAAACTGATTTATTGGTATTATGTACATCTTATCAATAGTTTATATAAGTCAACTATGGTTGATATTGCCCTATATCCTTATTCGATTATCATAAAGCACTATCTGTGTAATTTTAGTAGGGGCGTTATAAGAAAAATTGGTGTAACATCGTTGTTTTGGCTTTCAGGTGTGTAACAGTGTAACGATGAAGAAATCTACAAGGTGGTGGACCCTGTACAGCCTGGTACATCAACACATTGTCTAACAACAGACTGGAGCAAGTGTATTCTGTGCCAGGAAGAAACATCGGAGGTGCTTCACTGTCCAGCTGAGTCCAGACGTGGCACACACGGAGCTGGTTATAAGACAATTGCTGACCTTCTTGTGCCTTTCAGTAGGATTGGTTGTTTGCCACGAACTCTAAATTTATCACGCCTTGATGACGGTGAGGGCATTGAGGCAACACTACAGCAGTACAAAGCCAAGTGGCACGACCCATGTCGACTTCGGTATAACAAAACAAAACTACAGCGTGCAGAGAATAAGAAGAGACCCATAGAAGATGATGCAGATGACTATAAGAAGTTCACCCGTCAAAGTTTGGGAAAGACAAGTATTTCCATTGGAACATGCTTCTCCTGTGGCAAACCTGCACCAGCTGGAGGGTCATAGTGCAAAGCATCAACATTCGGGGTTGATGCCCGTGTCCGACAATGTGCCTTCAAATTGCAGGACAGACAACTACTTGCCAAATTGAGTGAAGGAGACCTAGTTGCACAAGATGTCCAATACCATGTACAGTGCCTGGTCTCATTATACAATAGAGCAAGATAAACAAGAACATCTGAAGAGTCTGATGTGGACACCGTGAACCATGGCATTGCATTTGCTTAACTGGTATCCTATATTGAAGATGCCCGTAACGATGCTGTAGTTGCACCCGTCTTCAAACTCAAAGACCTGGTGAACCTGTACAGCATTATAGACTTAAGTTACTTGGGATTGAGGTAGTAGGACGCATCCACTCCACCAAGCTCAAAGACAGAATATTGGGCTATTTTCCAGATTTGGCAGCTCATAAGCAAGACAGAGATGTGGTCCTCATTGCCAAAGAAGATGTTGGATCCGCATTGATTAAAGCATGCGAGCCTGATGCTGATGGAAACTCCATCTCTTCAGTCGGCCTCCAATCAGAGAGAAGTCAGACAAACAGCTAAAGTTATCATCTCTGAAGAATGACTGCTCACTCTTTTCTAGATTGTAGATTGCCTCCCAAATACGCAATAGTGATCTGTACGAGTTCTTCCAGCACGAAAATCAGGCCTGGCCACCAGCACTGTCACAGATGGGTGTCATGAGAACCGGAACGAAGAGTGAATTGTTACCCTGCTTGGAAGAGTTTACTACTGTGAAAGAAAATGTCTCCAGTCCTACAGTGGAGGTCACCATCCTTGATGGAGCTGCCATCGTCAACATGCTGCGACCTGGGACTGCAAAGACGTTCCAGAACTATGCCAATGATATTTTCATGCCGTATATCACTTCACAGCTTCAGCATGTAACCAGATTAGACATTATCTGGGATGTATACATCCCTCAAAGTTTGAAGGCTGGCACTCGTAGCAGGAGAGGAAAGGGATTTAGGAGACGCGTCGAGCCATCAAGTGCAGTTCCTAGAAACTGACAGGAGTTCCTACGCAGCAGTGACAATAAAACTGAGTTGTTCTCCTTCTTGGCAAAGAATGTTGCAGGCATGGACACTGACACACAAGTCATCTTCACACACCATACTGATGTACTTTGCATAAATCGCCAAGATGTGTTGGGTCTAGCTCCATGCACCCATGAAGAGGCCGACACTCACATTATGCTCCACCTAGAAGATGCTGTTCGGCAAGAGCATAACAAAGTGTCAATACGCACAGTTGACACAGACGTTGTAGTTCTGCCATAAATTCAGCCCAGCGCCTCGACGTCTCTGAACTGTGGATTGCCTTTGGTGCTGGAAAGAGCTTCAAGTTCATCGCCGCTCATGAGATAGCCAGAGCACTTGGTCCTGATCGGTGTGTTGCATTGCCAATGTTCCATGCCTTCACTGGGTGCGACACGGTGTCCTGCTTTGGAGGCAGGGGCAAGAGGACCGCATGGGCCACATGGAACACATATTGAAATGTCACCCCAGTATTCTGTGCCTTGGCTGCTAGACCAAGCCCACAGTCAATAGAAGAATGGCTGGGGCCACTGGAACGATTTGTGGTCCTGTTATATGATCGTACCAGTAGTCAGGAGTGTGTCAACAAGGCAAGGAAGGAACTGTTCACCCAGAAAGGCAGAGCAATAGATGGTCTCCATCCTACACAGGCTGCACTCATCCAGCACATCAAGAGGGCTGCCTACCAGGCTGGTCACTGCTGGGCACGGATGATGATCGCAGCTCCAGAGCTTCCATCTCCAAGTGAATGGGGGTGGAACAAGGTCCAGGATGGCTACGAAATATGCTGGACAACCCTACCAGAAGCCACGAAAGCTTGTAGGGAACTCATACGTTGTGGTTGCAAGAAGGGCTGCAGAGGACACTGCAATTGTCGGAACGCTGCTCTGCAGTGCACTGCACTTTGTGTCTGCGGTGGACTTTGCACTGACTGATTTCCTAGAAAGACTATATTAGGAATAATTATCTACCATACTCGACTTATATAAACTATTGATAAGATGTGCATAATACCAATAAATGAGTTCTACTATCACTACAATAGAGTTTAGCTAACATTTCAGAGGGGCTATAACAGCTGATGGCGGCCATCTTGGAAAATGGCCGCCAATTACGTCACAGGGCAAATCGCCGATGGCCCTATAGCCAAATATTTTCCCATAGGCATGCCCTAACTGTGTACCAAGTTTCATGCTTCTATCATTAAAATCACAATGTATTCACATATCTGCAGTACTATTAGGCAGCCCAAAGTGAGTGAAGAAGCCAATGAGGTGTTTAACTATAGCCTTGGCGTGTATGCTCCTGACTGGGATAGCTTCAGGGTACCTGGTAGTGACGTCCATAATCGTGAGCAGGTACTTGTTCCCTGCCGACGAAGGGGGTAAAGGCCCCACAACGTCAATCATCACCCTGGTGATCGGGGGTTCCACGGCAGGAATGGGGATTAAGGGGGGCCACTGGAAGAGCTTGGTTCGGTTTGCCCACTACCTGACAAGTGTGGCACGCCTTGATGTACGAAGCCACATGGGCAGGCATTTTTGGCCACCAAAAATTACGCCTCAAGCGTTGAACCGTCTTCTTTACTTCGAGGTGACCCGCCAAGGGCCCCTCATGTGCTAACTGCACTAACGCCTCCCGATACTCCGTGGGAACAACCACTTGTAGCACGTCCCCCTCTCCTCCGTTAGTCTCGGTGGCCGCATCGGTCCACCGACGGTGCATCACGTTGGCTACAACGATGAACTCCTCTTTACCTGTCCCTACTCTCTTCTCCTCCAGCCCTCTAGCGAACAGGGGCTTCAAGGTCTCGTCCTCCTGCTGCTTGCGGCTTAATTCAGTCGACCCGATTGACATTAACTTCTTGGAGAACAACGAGGTAGGGAGTAAAGGGTTAAGCCGAGCACCAGGCAGCAAATCGCCGCCATTCCTCGTGCTCCCTCGGGTGCGCCTGGCCGGGGAATCAAACTCTTCCTCCTCCAGAACAAGACCCTGGGTGTCGGGTGTTTCAGGTGGTGACCCGGTAGACATACAGTCGGCCCCAGCATCTTGACCCGGTGAAAGGCTGACTTCAACCTCGCCTCCGGTGCACTCAGCAGGGTGGTGCGCGTCAGACTTAACACCGACGCCCTCACTCTCCCCACCCTCTGCAGTAGCACCCCATCCTTCCTCAGGTTCCTCCGGTAGCCCTGTGTTTCTACAGTCGGCCCCAGGATCCTGACCAGGCGAAGGGCTGGCGTCAGCCCGCCTCCGGTTTACTCAGCAGGGTGGTGCGCGTCAGACTTAACACCGACGCCCTCACTCTCCCTACCCTCTGCAGTAACACCCCTTCTTTCCTCAAGCTCCTCCAGGGGCCCTGTCTTACTACAGTCGGCACCAAGAACCTGAGAGGACGGTGGGCTAAGTGTAGCTCCACCTCTGGTGTACCCCGCAAGGTGCGACCCGTCGCCCTCCCTACCTGCGCTCTCAGTCTACCCCCCTTGCGGTGACACCCTTCTCCCCGAGTTCTTTCTCTGGTGACCCTGAGGTACTACAGTCGGTCCCAGGAACCTGAGAGGACACCGGCACGTCCTTATCCACAGCCTTCCTGGCCATGGACCTCGTGACGGCACACACGTGGAGTGAGACTTCCACTACCCCGCACCCGTTCTCCACTCCAGCCGAGGCCTCAAAGGTCTCCTCTGGGACCGCAACGGGGGGCGTAGGTAAAGGGAATACCCTAGCTCCCGCAAAGTCATTTCCCAGCAGGAAATCTACCCCGTCCACTGGCAGAACATCCACGACAGCCACGTGAGCTGCAGCAGTCACAATAGGACAAGCCAGCTCCACAGGCACACAATCATAGTACTCCGTCGAATTCACCCCACGACAGAGCACGTAACACCCTGTGCTAACGTCTCTTCCTGTCACATTCCTGCACACTGACTGTTGTGCACCCGTGTCTCGAAACACCGTGCCTGGATAACAGGAACCCTCAATCATTACCGTGCTTTGACACGTGAAGGGTTTACACCAGTCCAGGGGCGACTTCCGAGAGAGCTTATCTGGGGGCGACGTTAACCGGGAAGACACGTCACTGGCCTCTACCGGTTGAGTGCCTTCCTGACTACTCCCCAGTGTATCTGAGGCCACAGCGCCACCCTTGTCCTCCTCCAACCCTCTCCCGCCTCCTTGGCTGGACCCAACAATCATGGCCACTGGCTTGGCAGACTGAGTTGCCTTCCACTTAGCACAGTTTATCTTGATGTGACCTGTCTGCTTACAATAGAAGCAGGTTACCTTAGGACTAGATGAAGGACTCCTAAGCTTCTCTCCGTCCTTACCTTCCTTGTACTGACAGGCGGTCTTATTTACAGAGGCTGCTCCTCCAGCAGTCCTCTCCCGAGAGTACGGAGTAGTACAACCCACCTTGGGCACCGACCCTCGTAGAGCTAAGACTCTGTCATCGGCCCACGTTGCCGCCTCCTTCAAACACTTCAAGCGTTTCTCCCTAATCTTGGCATCTATGTCCTTGTCAGCTATGTTGGTAAAGTGCTCCATGAGGATTAACTCCTTGAGGTCTTTGAAGGAGTCCACATCCTCACTCATTAGCCACTTGTCAAGAGTCTCCTTCAGATACCTAGCACAGGCCACGTAGGTGTCTGCCGGCCTTTTCCGAGCACATCTGAACTGCAGCCTGTATGCTTCTGGCCGAAGTTCGTACACCTTGAGGATGGATGTCTTAAATTCATCATAATCTTCCAGGTCATCCACGTCCATGCGATCATATGCCTCCAGGGCTTTTCCCTGCAACACATTAGCTACCAGTCCAACCACGATTCCAACTCGTGAACTACCAGTTCACGAGGCCACTCAAACTCTCGAGCCTTCTTTTCAAACCTCATAAACCACTCTGTCACCTTTGCCTCGTCAAAAGCTGGAACTAGCTTGAGACTTCTAGCGAGCCTCATCTCGGCAGTGTCTTCCCGCGTCGGCACCTGAGGCGACATATGAGTGGCGGCAGTGAACTCCAAGCGAGACTTTTCCAGCTCGTAGTGCCTCTGTCTCTCCGCTTCCTCAGACTGCCACTGCCTTTCCGCTTTTCTATCCTTTGCCTCCAGCTTCCTCAATTCCAGCTGCAACAGAGCCTCCGTCGACAACCCTCCCTGGTATACAGGCGTGGAGTGCATTATACCGGGTTGTCACCACGGCCACCCGCCAGACAAGGGAGCGGACTGTGTGGTGGCACGGGCGGTAACGACACGTGCTCGAGAGACGTTGGTCGGGAGCCCTCTCGTGAACCAAGTGCAGGAGAGTGCATAGTGGACTAGGCTGCGCTCAACTGACGTACAAAAGACAACACAAAACAACACACAACGTATTACATTTCAAGACAGTGTTAACGTAGCGGCACACTTCAAGTATCCTGGTAAGGTCGCCACTGTTACGACTGCGGCCTCAAGCGCAACAGACTGTTCACTAAACCGTGAACCGATAGAAGCCCTCCAGCTTCTATCCAGAGAAAGAGAGGAGCCGTAACCCTCCCTTCTACTCTCCTGGTCAAATACAAAAGTATACTACCGATTACAGCCGAGGCTACTGACAGGCCCGGCTGTATCACTAAACAAACTAGAGTGAGAGCACCCTCTGCTCTCACCTCCACTCTAAGTGAAACTTGAAGAAATATGTATGCTACGTAACGCTTCAAAATACTACCGCGATTGTATCTATGGGCGGTTAAACAGTGGTGATGGAAAGTTCCTCCCTGTTACGTTATTACTGGAGTACACCTCCCACCTTTCTCATCCCACTGCCCAGAAGGACAGGAAACTGATATACGTGTTATGAGCTGGCCTCGCAGCAAAGATTAATTAGTGTACAGGCGATGTGTGTGTGTCAGTGTCTCCTGTGCTAGCCAAAACTCCAAAACACGGTAACCATTCGTTTCCCGCCTTCCGTTCGTTAATACTAAACTTAGCTCCGATCCGATCCGATCTGATGGTGTTTGGGATATAATGTCTTATCAACGGCACCCGTGCGTTGGTTTACTGCAACTTTATTCCTTTTGTTGGTTGTGTTGTTACTGCTGGGTGTTAAGTTTTTTAACCTATTTCCTCTCTTCCTCCAGAAGGTGAACAAGCACGCGATCAGCCCGAAAGCCTCACCCTATTGGTGGAACCCACGTGTTTTCAATACTACGCAAGAAATACTACAACTTCAGACCCCCCCTATAGCTATTCACTGACTCAAGTGAATGCAGGGCAAACTTCCTACACAAAGACTCAACAGCTACCAAAACGCAGCAACTCAACGACGATGGATAGCAAGAGGCTGCGGAGCAGAGCGGCAAGTGTATTCGCTATTAAGGTCAGACCTCTACTAACTCGGGCGCTGCTCTGCCACGCGGGACTGAGGGGCCCACCAGGGGCGGGGTGGGGGGCACCTTCCTCTCTTCTCTCTCCTCCTCCTCACTCACCCGAGGACACATACCAGCCAGGCCCCCCGGCAGGTGTTACAATATATATACACACATATATATATATATATATATATATATATATATATATATATATATATATATATATATATATATATATATATATATATATAATATATATATATATATATATATATATATTAGGGTGGTCCAAATAGACGAATTTCGAATGCATTTGCTCCCCTCCCCGCCTTTCTTTATTTTCCTCGTGCGGAAAAAAATATGGGATTTTTTTTAGCTTGATTGTGCAATATTTAGTGGGCTTAATGTGTCGGAAGTTTCTGCTAGCCTGTTTCAGAGTGTCATACCATATACCTTGGTTCTGGGATGTTGAAGAGAGCAGAGTCTTGCCGTCGAGCATTCTCTTTCTCCTCCACAGATGTAGAAAAACCGTGGCTTTTATCTACTTGGCTCGGAGAACGCCATCCGGGGGACCAAACTCCCTCCTCTGGCCAAGTGCTCAGCGTTTTCCTCCACAACCACCTCAACCTAAAAAAGGAGAGGGCTGAGAGAGCCAAAGTTGTGTTGGAGGGGGTCCTTGTGTTCTGGGACAAGGCGAGGATCCCTACACAACGACAGGACAAGATACTGGCTAAGGTCCAGGCCCTTCATAACCGCTGGAAGGTCCTGAAGAAGAATCAGGGATGGAAGACACAGACGCAAAGGACCAACGAGGAGAGGTTCAAGACGGACATGGGCAACCTGTTTGATGTGGCTCACGCAAACGCCTTGAAACTCATCAAGAACCCAGAGGACCGAAACATCTTCCTCGCCCAACGGTAGCTCGGGCGGAGGGGCTCATTGGGTTCGGTGGACCTTGTGCTGGTGCGGAAGAAGGAAGCGGCCCAGAAGAAGAAGGAGGCGAATGCAAGGCAACTGAGAGGACGCGGATGGAGAAGGAACCTTCATGCAGCCAGGTGAAGTTGGCGTCATCTTCATCTGTCTCCTCTGAATCTGAGGGGTGCGTGGTGGAGGAGGAGGGAGCAGTCGGGGGTGATGCGGGTCCCCCAAAGAGGAAACGGACTCAGGTGCAGAACGTGTGGACCCCTGGACTTAAAGCGGCCCTAGACCGCACCAAGATGAGCGAAAGGATGGCTCCCTACGTCCTGACAGAGGTGGTCAAGAGCTTAGGCCATGATCCCGTGGAGTTGAACATGAGCCGATCCTATGTGAAGCGTTGCCGTGAGCGGTATCATGCTGAAAAGTGGGCCGACCTCAAGGAAGGATTCAAGAAGACTGGGGAATCATTCCGCTTTCAAAGGCAGTGGAACCTACTCGACAAGAAGGAGTTCCAAACAGGATGGGACTCGGACGAGACTCGCCCGTTCATCGAGGAGGAAAGGGAGGCACTCCTGGACTTCGCCTGTTCCGAACTGTCCACCAAGTCGTGAAAGGATGACTACCGAGAGTTCCTGGAGCTGGGAATCATTTACCTGGGAGGGTCTGTCCCCGGATTTTCCTTCAAGCGTCCTGGGGCGATACACCAGGCCCGATGGATGGCCAAGACCCTGTACAGCTTGAAGATTTGGATGTTTCGGGACCAAGTCCACGACCTGACAAAGTGGGAGGAGAAATGCGCCACGGATGTCGCCCTTTTCGCCGTCACGGTGTACATGAAACCATGGTTTACCACTTCACTCGCTGCTGCTACTCCTAGGGCTGACCTGGATCTTCTACAGAAGCTGCGGACGTACCCCGACCCCCAGACCGCGAAAGTGTCTTCGGCCAAGCTAGAGAACCACCTGTGGTACCTATCGGAGGAGCTGGTGTGCTTACCCTTCTTCGACGAGGAGGTTCCACCTGAGACAAAGGGGCAATGGTTCAAGCCATGAGCGAAGAGGAGGACAACGATGATGACGACATCCCGAAGCGGATTAAGGTCGGGAAGGGGAATCTTCCGACGCTAGAGTCCCTGACAACACCTCGCTCCAGGAGGCTGTTCCAGAAGCTAGGACTTGAGATAGACTTCGTGGATACGCGTACGTGGAGCAACTGCGAGGGCTACGGCACCGCAAACCAGCGCATCAACAACATCTCGGTGGTCAATGACCACGCTGAGCCCTGATAGAAGAGTACAATTGAAGGCACACCGCCAAGGAGGACCAGCTCCAGTACCTCATGGGGGTGGT
This sequence comes from Chionoecetes opilio, assembly GCA_016584305.1. Lineage (NCBI taxonomy): Eukaryota > Metazoa > Arthropoda > Malacostraca > Decapoda > Majidae > Chionoecetes > Chionoecetes opilio. The sequence goes on along the minus strand of JACEEZ010010002.1, from coordinate 454,376 downwards.
GGCGGAGCACCGAAAACGGTTCCCCACCCCTCGAAAGCCGTCCTGACAACTGGGCGACAATGAGTGCCTGGCAAGCATGAGACCCCCGTTCTACATGGCGGCTAATACACAGAGGGGTTCTTCTAGTCTGAGGGGGCTCAGATGCCGTCAGTGTCGGAACTTCAGACTCCTTGAGCTACCTCTAAATATTCTTCGATCCGGTTGAGATCTCGCTCGAAACACTTTCTGGAGTAAAGGTCTCAAATAAGATCCGGGGAGCAGAGAAATTCGGAAAAATTATACCCCTATTCTACCTGGACCACCCTAATATATATATATATATAATATATATATATATATATATATATATATATATATATATATATATATATATATATATATATATATATATATATATATTATATATATAATATATATATATATATATATATATATATATATATATATATATATATATTATATATATATATATATATATATATATATATTAGGGTACGCCGTATAAAAAAATTCTTTTTCTCAACTTTGGCATGCCAATTTCCTATGTAAAATAGAATTCTAAGACGATTTTATCTCTATCCATTTTTGCATTTGAGCAATTCTTACTATGCAAAATCGCACTTTTATATTGCACCCTTATCGAATAATGCTTAAATGAGTACGCAGAGTCCGGTTCGTCCTGTGTATTGCATCATGCACCAATATGAGTTCCAAATGACTAGCGTGGTAAGCTCTTTCTGATCAGTTGGTTCATCAGGCACTACATCGCAGTGTCACAGCCTCTACGTTGGCCTAGAACGTGTCCATCATGTCCTTCTTAGACTTGAAGCAGGGCATGGTCTCCCGGTGGTGGGCCCGAGCCCGGATGAACCCGTCTCTGACCTGCTGCCCCACCACTGCTGCCGCAGCCTCTGTCACCTGCTTCACGACTCTTTCGGTGCTCTGAGTGTGGATAGAGAACTCCGGAACCTCGTACGGCTTGACCAG